>OX439483.1:304396146-304567835 GCA_949320155.1 Melangyna quadrimaculata | reverse complement strand
AACGAAATAAACTTTGGAGCTCATATGATTATTTTTTCTTCCTCAAGGATTTTAAACCACTACAAGTTCATAGTGATTGTAATTACCTTATTGATTAACAGAAGATATATGTATTTGGTAATAGTTGAAAAAGAAAAAAATCCAATCAAATGCTTACTTAGCATTTTATGACTTTTTCTGATTTAGTTTTCACATACAATATAGAAAACTTCTTATATCTAACACTCAAGCATTTTATGACCTTAAAATTTTATTTAACATGTATCCAAATCCTTGCAGGTTGTTTTTTTTTTTTTTCATTTTAAAAAATAATTAGTTTTCTTTTGATGTCTCTCTAGGACATGCTTGATTGGTTAAATATGGTTGAGGTTTTCATTTCACGCATCACCTACTTACATACATGCATACCTCGTAAATTCTTACTTTTCAATGCTTGGAAATTAGAACAACTAAGAAACTACCGACAAATACATCAACGTATTGCTTAAAGTTGCATAATTGAATTACAAATTAAAATCCTCTTAGTCAATTAGTATTATGTAAATGATTTACTTCAATTTAACACTTAATCAAGAACACGTCAGCTCTAGCAATGGTATTCATCGTTGATATTCAAGGTTTTAGAGGGCCTAATGATAAGTTTATAGTCAAAGAAATAGCTATTCTGTGTGAACGTAACTATCAACAGTTCATAATCACACCTCCGTTTGACTTTAAGCATTTAATAACATCATTAAAAAGACAACCAAAATGGGTGTATCAAAACCATCATGGTTTGCACTGGAATGGTGGATTCACCAAATATAATGAAGTAGTTGAATTTCTTCGTGATAATATTATAAATCGCATCGTTTATGTTAAAGGTCATGAAAAATTACAATGGATAAAGCAACTCCTAAATAATGAAAACGTTGATGTAATAAATATTGAAAATATAAACTGCCCCAGCTTTAAGGAACTAAAAAGACTTTTTCCATGCGAGTCAAGATGCTTATCACATAGCAAATGCTGTGCTCTCCAAAACGTATTATTATTAAATAATTTTTTCCACAGTCAGCTTTCACAACAGTTTTCCTGAAATTTTTTTTTTTTATTTTATGAAATAAGAAGCGCATTGTATCATTTTTTTATTTAAGTTTATATTTTATTCTTACATATTATTAGTTTTTTCATGTACATTTGTTTTTTTTTTTTGTTTTTAATAAAAATTTATTTATCAAATAAAATTGTGTGTTTTTGAACTCGAGTAAGAGCCGCTCATCATATCTGGTGTTAAGCTTTTTGATTTTGTACACTTTATAAAATTTTTCATGCAACATATATATATATATATATATATATATGTATATATATATATACATAAAACCATACAAATGATTTTTTATTTCATTCTTTTGAAAAATGAGTAAACGGCAAGTTGTTGAAGAGCTTCACAGGTCAGCAAGAAAGAATTTCAATCGACGTAGGGTTGTTATAAAGGGGTTTGATGACCTATGGCAAGCTGATTTGGTTGAAATCACAAAGAAAATAATGGCTATAAATATCTTATGACAGTTATTAATACTTTCTCGAAATATGCATGGGCAGTTGCTTTCAAAAATAAGACAGCTTCATCTGTTGCACAAGCAATGAAGTTGATATTCATAAAATCATCGTGTCAGCCTAAAAATCTACAAACTGATGATGGAACAGAATTTTTTAATAAAACATTTCTTGATTTAATGAAAATAAATAACATAAATCATTACTCTACATTCAGCTCACTTAAGGCATCAATTGTTGAACGTTTTAATCGCACAATCAAGGAGAAAATGTGGAAGGAATTCAGTTTTAATGGCAATTATAAATGGACATCTATTATTGATGATTTGGTCACTGAATACAATCACTCTATGCATAGATCTATAAAAATGTGTCCAATCGATGTGAAACAGGAATACTCTAAGAATCTCTTATCTAATGCTTATAACAGAATTAAAATGGCTCCACAGGGTAAATTTCGGGTTGACGACAATGTTAGAATAAGCAAGTTCAAACATGATTTCGAGAAAGGCTACACACCTAATTGGACAACGGAAATTTTTAATATAAGAAAAGTAAACCTAACAAACCCAGCAACATATCTCCTTGAAGATTTTAAAGGTCAACCTATCAGCGGATGTTTTTATGAAAAAGAATTGCAAAAGACTAAATACCCTAATATTTATCTTGTTGAAAAAGTACTTAAAAGTAAGGGTGATAATGTATATGTTAAATGGCTTGGCTTCCCACTGGCTAACAATTCTTGGATTAATAAATCACAATTATTATAAAAGACATAAAATATTTGTTTCCTTTCTACCCCAAATAAGTTTTCCTTAAAGTATTAATCTCCCTTCAACCTACCACTATATCTCAAAGTCAATGAACTCACATATTATGACATATGATCTCACTACCATTCAAAATTAATATCAACATAAACATCATAATCATACATATGTATGTATACTATGTTATTATCAACACCTGTTCTTCTAAGTGAGCCAAATCATGTCATAACATGAATTCATTATCAGCTAACTCCCTACTCTGTATAAGAATCTATAAAAAAACACACAAAAGTACGTACATATTTTGACATACTTTAAATCACGAAGCTGATTTTAGATTAGGAACATGGGGCTAGTGACCTGTACTTTTATTGCTTTCAAATTTTATTGCTTTCAATTTGTATTGCTTTCATAATACTGTCGGCTATTTTTATGACCATGATTTCCAATATGTTTAAATCATAACAAAAAATCTTAGATTTTTCATTTTTCCAACCTTGAAATTTTTTAACAGAAGAATTTTATGATATTGGCTCCTTACAGCATAGTCTCTTATATTTTTACTGCATAACGTTATGCATGATTGCCTTTTTTAATTAACACATATACCTTACTCTCTACTCTGTCACTGGATTTGGATTTTTCATTTTCTTACCTTGAAGATTTTTTTATTTTTTTCCAGAAGAATTTTATGACCCTAATATTTGATTTTCCACTTTTCTAACGTTGAAGATTTTTAAACAGAAGAATTTTATGACCTTGGGTCCCTACATCTTGGTTCCCCTTATATTTTTACTGCTTAACGTTACGCATGATCACAGTTTTTATTACTTTTACCACGCGATTAAATTGCTTTTTAATGATTTTATTGCTTTTTACCGACCTAATTTAATAACCTTGACCCATTAATGACCCCATTAAGTCTCAAGACCAAGTTTACATAACTACTTATGTACTTAAGAATCGCTCAAAACAAAACAAAATCACATGTGTCTGCGTTTTTATTTTTTATTTTTATATACCTACCTATTTTTCATTCATACATAAATCGTATATGCACAAATGCGCAAGCAGACAACGAAGGTCCACGCACTTGCACATGTTAAATACACTTGACTTTATTTAAATTCTTATTCTTTTCCACTACTGTTTTTTTCTATGTAACGAAAGAGAGGCAAAATATATGAGCACACAAAAAAAAATATAATAAAGTAAAGAGGGGAAAGAACTTTCTGTGATTTGCTATGGAAAGGCAAAGAGCTTCCTTGCCTTCTCACAGCACAAATAATGAAGTAAAAGAGGGAAAGAACTTTCTGTGCCTTACTATGAACAGGCAAAGAGCTTTTTTGCCTGCTGATCGTCAACCAGTCGTGAAGAAAATATGGGACATTTTTTTCTATGGGGATAAGACATCTGTATAATTTATTATCTGTGATACAACCTTACCTAAAAAGTCTGTTTTGCCCCACTAGCGGGGCCTTTTGAAAGGGGCAAAATGAACCACTGATTTCATTTAACAATGATATTAAAAACACTTATATATTTTATTCAACGTATAAAAACGTAAATTCCTTCTTGGAAGTATACAAAGAATAAATAAACAAAGGAAGCGTAGAAAAATAAAAAAACAAAAAGGTACTTTAAAACGAAACAATAAAGACCGCGGGCCCACAGCAATTTTGGGGCCTTTGCTGCATTGAAAATGCATTTCTTTCATAAAGCCCAGGAACCAAGGGTAGGAACTTCAAAATTGTATTTAATGAAAGAGCTGAGCGCCCTAGATATGAATATGGGGTTCAAGACCTTTTCTGTGGGTGCAAATGTCTGCAGGCATTTGGCTCTTCGGCAAATATTTTGGACCCCATAGCCATGTTAAGGGCACTCAGCTCTTTTATTAAATATGATTTTGAAGTTCCTACACTGCATTTTAAATGCAGTATTGCATACAAAGGTTCCAGTCCCGAAATGCCAGACTTTCATACTTGCATATGAATAATATGTATCTATCTTTAAACAAATGGAATTTTTGCTATAGTTCACACCCAAAATTTGCTTTGGGCTCTTAGACTTATAACAAATTAATATCAGTTGCAAAACTATAACAAAAATAACAAGAAAAAAAATAACAAAAAACATAAAATGAGTTAATTTTTTTTTCTCACTGCGGACAATTTTGCAATAGAAACACTCGTCAATTTGTTAAATAGAAACTAAGTAGATCTTCATCATCTTCGTGAAGGTGATGGAGCAAAACAGACAAAGTAGTTGTAGTTGTTGTTTTGCTTTGAAATTAGAACCAGTACGTAGTGTGGCAAAACGGACTGGCAGTCCGTTTTGCCCCTCGACGTACTAGTTACATTTACCCCACAAGGAGTTTTTTAAAAGAAATATTTTTATTTTGTTTAATATTATTTATTTACCTTTTTTCCAGTATTTGTAAAGAACACAAACGATCGAAACAATAAAAAAATTTCTAAGTTTTGGAAAAGTCCAACCTGTCATCTTGGATCGGTTTTGCAAAGTGGTTGTTTTTTAACAGATATGCCGTTTTCAAACTTTTTTCATTTAAACCACAACTAACTTCAGTTTTTCAATGAAACTAAGGGATGTGTTGGCAAAGAAGGGCTTTTTATAAGTTCTCATTACTGAATATAAGATGGAGCTAAGAACCACGCAAAAAATCCCACTCTCCCCTACATAAATAGCTTTCAAATTTTTTTTGTGGTACCATTTGCTCAAAAAGTATCCCACCGATTTCAATAAAATTTATATGGTTTGAAAGCAACTTTTTCAAACAAAGTGTTTGACTCTAAAGAAAATTTTTTTTCATGTGTCAATATGAGTTTTTGAATGAGTTTTTGGTCGAATTTCGGCCAGCGGCGCTATAATAGTATGATGAGATTTCACTAAACACCATTCGATTCAAGTGTTTTAGTAAATCTGTTGCAAAAACCAACTTCTGCCTTCTTGCAAGCCTTCCACCTACCTCAACCGCTGCGAAACAACACATTATATACATAGGACATATTTACAAGTGCGAATGTGGCTTTTGGATGCCACATCGTGGGGCTGGAAGAAAACTCTTCATGGGTTAGAGCCCATTATCACCACTGGCGATGTGGCTCCGAAATCATTGATCAAAACGATTTCCTGCAAATGCAAAACAGATTTTGGGAATATGTGTGGGTGCCGTAAGGCGGGACTGAAGTGTTCTGTTTTATGTGCAAACTGCTCTAGCGAATCTTGCGAAAACGTTGTTCACATTCGAGAGCTGCTGGATAATGAGGATGCAGTTGAAGCAAACAATCAAAAATACGAACTGACAATACGGAAGATGAAACACTTGTCATGGTTGAAAATGAAGTTGATTATTTAAATTTGGAACTACCATTAAAATTAAAATCCGATTAAATATTACAAGTATGATTAGGCATACAGGGGAACCACGTCACAAATAAGAAACGCGCCTAGTACTTTAGTTCAACGGTGGTGCGGAAAAGAGCTTAGGGTATATCAAACCATAGCCTCCGATAGAAAAGCATAGGAAAATTGTCGTATTTTCAAAGATCCCAACTTTAAGCAATAACAGCCGTATTCATTAGAATCCGCTGAACAGATGAATAGTTATGCACTGCATAAGGATTTATGTAGCCACTATACAACGTTGCATAAATTGTTATGCATAAAATATTTTTCAACCCATTATAGTTATAATGAGCTTCTGTCAAAATTAGAACCATAAAGGAGGAATCTAGTACGTTTTACTTTCAAAACTGACAAAGGAGACCCAGCTATGTGCGTGTGCGGCGTGAAGAATCAATAAAAATAATTCTTTTTGTATTCATTTCTTTTAATATTATTATAATTATACAGTTGCTTTGTTCTTTGTTTGTGTTCGCAAATAAAATTAAAAATATTTTAAACAAAAAATACGTCGTTTTTGATTTATTCCATGAATTGTTCCATTCACTCACATCGTGATGTTTTTGTTGAGGAGAAAAATGAAAGGGTGGTGCTTATTTTGTTATTCTTAAAATTCATTTGTTTTTTCCCATGAAAATGATGAAGGTGAATCTTTGAATAATTCTATTTAAATCTCGCATGCCGTCGAGCATTTGCAAAAGTTGTAAGATTTGATCGAAAATCTTTAAATTTTGCAAATTTATTAAGCAGCTTCTATAAAATAAATTGTACAAAAATATATTCTTTATTTTTTTAAAAAATATCCCAACAAAAATTTACTGTCAATTAACAAAACCAACATTATTAATTGCTGTATTAAATTTTATAAAATATTTTGAAAGTGAGATTTCAACACCTCAAAGATTGCAAAAATAAGCGCCCCCCTAACATCTATCTACATTATTGCTATGTGTGAGTCAAAGTGACCTTTCGATACTAAACAACCCTTATGTTGGCTCTATACAACCTCCAAACACGTTTAGCTTATGTTGCTTCTATTCAACGTTGCATAAGTTTATGAATAAGGTTCTTGCGTTCAGAGGCATAATAAAGAGTACATAGCGCTATGCACTCGCTATAATTCGTTTATGCATAAGGCTGTAAATACACAAAAAAAACATTTTTTTAAGAAATACCTAAGTAGTTTTCGTCATTTTCAATTTTCGGAAGAGTTAAAGTTCTTAAGTTCAACTGGTTTTCAACAATTGAAATTATAAAGAAGGTTGAATTTTAAAACCGAAAATATTACTTAATAACGTAAAATTAAAAAAAAAGAAGTTTAAAAAAAATATTTTTTTTTTTTCAAAATTTTGAGTTTGAAAATTAATTTTTCAAAAACTATTCACTAAAACTAAATTTTTTAAACACCAAATAAAAGAAGAAGTATTTTTTGCTAATAATAAAAACTAGTACTTTAGTAAATCCAAGATGGCGGCTTTAGCAGGAGAGCAGTTTTCCCGACAAAACACTCAAGGATGCCTAATGACCCCCTCTAACGAGTTCTAAAAGAAAAGTGTGCACTGTGCAGTACTATTTTTTCCTTGGCAAATGCTCATTCCGACTACGCTAAAAACTGCCAATAAAAAAGATTCTAACCCACTGAACAACGTACAGGAATTGTACAATCCACCATGACCGTCCTCATTGCATGCCCAAAGCACACTGATGACTGATCACTGATCATATTTCATATAATCGTTTCTACTCTGGCGGTCTAGTTGGCTGTGTGAGCTAAAAAAAAATATATTCCAACAGAGTAACGCTTACTTATTGAAAGCTATACAAAAGAGCTCTTTCAGTGGTTTTTATAAAACAGCTTTCTGTTTTCAAGCTTTTAAGAACAAAATTAATTAAGGTGAGAAATAATGCTAAGTACGGAAACCCTATGAGAGCTTTTTCTTGAAATAGGTATATGCAAGCCAATGCGACCAGACAGAGATACAAACGTCCTATCTTCCCTGTACTGCCAAGGTGGTCAAATTGCAGCTCCGAGGCGGCCAATTGATATCGCCATGACGGCTGATAACACGATTTGGGAGTTTAGTGCGCAATAGGTCGATCGGAATGGGCTGGGTGGCATTGCGCGCCATCCTGCATCGTATTTCAAATTTAACATACATAAAACAAAATTCTCATATGATAATATATTCAAATCTTTTATATGCCTAAACACTCATAGGTTCCCTTTTGAGATGACAGCCAAAACCTTTTAAACCAAACAGAAATCAAATTCCGGCGTTTTTTCCAAATTCCTACTCAGTAAAGTAAAAACTAATAGGATTTTGTAAAAAAGATCATTTTATATTTTTGAAAATAAAATCTTTAAACACTTTAGTCTAAGAAAGATAGGATCTGACCGGGAACAAATTATTCATGAAATTTTACTGTTGGTATCGACGCAGAACTTTATTCTCAACCACATATCCAAAGTCCCCCAAAATCCCCTCATTGATTTTTTGAATAAAGAGGGTGAAGGGGGGGGGAGGCAGCGGTTTATCAAGCTGAAAAATTTGTTATAATACAATCTAATCATATGACATATGTTTTTAGGGTGTTTTTCAACGCTGATTCTAAAGACCCCAAAACTGAAAAGATACATGTATCCTGTAGAAAGTTAAAGTCCTTTTATGGAATAATTACATTTTTTCAAGTAAAATATTATCCAAAACCATTTTAAACTAATGGGATATTAATGAAATTTGGTATAAATGGGCACGAGTACGATAACTTAGGCGCCAAGACAAGCATTGTTTACTATGGGAGGGGGGGCTATCTCCCCCTTTTGGGCGGGAGGGGCAATGTTAGAAAAAAAAATTACTTAGAATGAAAAAAAAATTAGTAAAAAAACAACAGCAACACTGAAAATAAAGTTCTATACCGGTTTTGAAAGCCAGAAGTCTGCTCCTTAATCTTAAATTTAAACTAAATTATTTAAGCCAATTACTTTTGAAAAATTCGCATGCACTCAAAGTTTTGATAAAAAAAAAAATTTATATTAATTTAAATCTTGTGTGAGACTATTCAAGTGTTACGGACTGAACATTATATATGTCCCGTTATTTTTGTTCATGCACATTATGTGTAACAAGTATTAATAAAAACAAAGGTAATTATTTAATCAGCCTTTGAGAGAATAGCATTTTTTTAATGGCGGCTAAACATCCACTGCTTCATCCTAAACTTAGGAATTTTTCCATTTTTTCTTCATTTGAGGACTAAGTTTCGACCAACAAAAAAACACTTGTTTTTTAGAAGAAGTTGGACTTATTCCTAGCAAAACATCAACTCCCCCATCATGTTGTAGCATCCCAATGACGGAGACGGAGGTACATAGAAGAGGCATCAAGTTCATTACACCGCATGATCTACAGTAAACTGAATAATAACCTCTACCAAAGAAACTATTTCCGGGATGATTATACCATCGACCAAATATCAAGCATGTTTCAGCTAAGAGGTGAACTTCTGCATTTTAATTCAACCACATCGCGAAGATCTACCAGTAATTTGCAGTATGTGTAATATAGAAGAGCGTGAAGATATTTTTCACTTTGTAGAAAGGTGTCCGGTGCTAACTGAAAACAGAAAGTACATTTTGGGTAGGGACAATCTTACTGACAATGAAATTATAGAGATCGTTAATGAAATGGATGAACATAAATTATTGAAATTTTGCAAAACAGCACTAATCTATCGAAACCAAATCTATATATATAAAAATGAATTGTTGTTCGTTTGTGTTCTTATATCTCAAGTTTGGCAGCTTCGAATTTGATGAATTTTTTTTTTTTTGTTGGAAAGGTATTGTTTTGTAGCAGGTTTGTATGTTAGACAAAAATGACTTTGTGCCCGCTTACAATTTGTATGGAAAAAAAATATCAAAGTAAAAAAAAACAACAAAACGAAGAAAAATCAAACAACATTTGTTTATAGAATCAAAAAGAAAATTCAGATTTTATTATTGTCATTCAAAGTAAAAAATCAAACAAATCAACAATTCTTTATAGAATCGAATCGAAAATTCAGTGTTTATAAACCATGAAAGCTGTTTATGATGAAAAGGGTGGATTTTATTTTTTTGATGCACCGGATGTACCGGAAAGACATTTTTAATTTCACTGATTTTAGCATGTACAGTACATGTATGTATGTATTCGGTCATAAAACAAAATAGCATTGGCGCTTGCTTCATCGGGAATTGCTGCTACCTTATTGGAAGGTGGTCGAACTGCACATTCTGCACTAAAGGCGGAATCTGGAAAGCGCGGCGGATCGCTTTCATTGGCGTATTTTTGCTTTCCAATTTTTGTTTGAAATCGATCATAAACTTTTCGATCACCTAGAAACCTATCATTTAAAAAAAAAAAACTGAAAAGCGGAATCCTTTTTAAGACTAAGAAAATACAAAACCGCCAATATAAGCGATCCGCCGCGCTTTTCAGAATCGGCCTACTAAAGTTACTATATTGAACATTCATATTAATGAAACACTCACATGTAACATTCCAAAGAACTCGGGAACAGCACAGGTATTCAAACAATGTAAGATTGTTGTGTGGGATGAATGCACGATGCTTCATTAGAAGTCATTTGAAGCTTTGAATAGAACATTGAAAGATCTTCAAAATAATCAAAATTTGTTTGGTGGTGTCTGTTTATTATTGGCCAGTGATTTTTGACAAAATTGCACTTAGTTCCACAATCAACTCCAACGGATATAATGAATGCATGCTTGAAATCACCTCATTTGTGGAGGTTATGTGTTTTGTCGACAACTCGAATTTATAGACCCCTTACCTCTGGTGGGGGGAAGTCAATAAAAAGCGAATTGTATGGTTGCCGTTATAATAGCAAGTGACCTTAATTATTTACAATTTTCTATTTTTATACAAATTTTATGCTTAGGTGTTCTAAATTAATTCTAAGTTCAATGTACATTTATATACAGAAAAAACTGCATTCTTGCAGAATGACAAAATCATAATGAATAAAAGAAAGACGAATTTGATATCGTCGTTTATATTGTTGTCGTGTGTTGATGTGCTGCTTGTTGGCGGCGATGTATTATTGTTGGTGCAATTGATGTTGTTGTCACAACATGCTGGGCCCCTCAGATTGAAGAGACGCAGAAGTCGATGTCTTCAAATGAAGTTTGGGATTTTCGTCGCTTGTTGAAAGTCCTCATTGGTATACCTGTTGCTTTAGTTGGTGGGTTGAAATTTCTCATCGGTATAGTTGTTGCATTAGTTCCTGACCTATGTTGTTGATCTCTCTTTCGTTTGGTGATGAAGGCAATAGTTGTTATGACAACTATTATGATGATAAAACCATTGACTCCAAACAGCGAATATTGGTGTATTCGATGGGTTGTGATCTCGTTCAGTATAAAAACTGCATTCTTGCAGAATGACAAAATCATAATGAATAAAAGAAAGACGAATTTGATATCGTCGTTTATATTGTTGTCGTGTGTTGATGTGCTGCTTGTTGGCGGCGATGTATTATTATTGGTGCAATTGATGTTGTTGTCACAACATGCTGGGCCCCTCAGATTGAAGAGACGCAGAAGTCGATGTCTTCAAATGAAGTTTGGGATTTTCGTCGCTTGTTGAAAGTCCTCATTGGTATACCTGTTGCTTTAGTTGGTGGGTTGAAATTTCTAATCGGTATAGTTGTTGCATTAGTTCCTGACCTATGTTGTTGATCTCTCTTTCGTTTGGTGATGAAGGCAATAGTTGTTATGACAACTATTATGATGATAAAACCATTGACTCCAAACAGCGAATATTGGTGTATTCGATGGGTTGTGATCTCGTTCAGTATGTTTTCTTGGCTCTTTTGAAGCTTTATTGCGATTTCTAATGAAGAAATGTCCAATGAAGCGTTTGATGGTAAGACTGAGTGTTGTGAATGAAAGCTGTTTATGATGAAAAGGGTGGATTTTATTTTTTTGATGCACCGGATGTACCGGAAAGACATTTTTAATTTCACTGATTTTAGCATGTACAGTACATGTATGTATGTATTCGGTCATAAAACAAAATAGCATTGGCGCTTGCTTCATCGGGAATTGCTGCTACCTTATTGGAAGGTGGTCGAACTGCACATTCTGCACTAAAGGCGGAATCTGGAAAGCGCGGCGGATCGCTTTCATTGGCGTATTTTTGCTTTCCAATTTTTGTTTGAAATCGATCATAAACTTTTCGATCACCTAGAAACCTATCATTTAAAAAAAAAAAACTGAAAAGCGGAATCCTTTTTAAGACTAAGAAAATACAAAACCGCCAATATAAGCGATCCGCCGCGCTTTTCAGAATCGGCCTACTAAAGTTACTATATTGAACATTCATATTAATGAAACACTCACATGTAACATTCCAAAGAACTCGGGAACAGCACAGGTATTACAACAATGTAAGATTGTTGTGTGGGATGAATGCACGATGCTTCATTAGAAGTCATTTGAAGCTTTGAATAGAACATTGAAAGATCTTCAAAATAATCAAAATTTGTTTGGTGGTGTCTGTTTATTATTGGCCAGTGATTTTTGACAAAATTGCACTTAGTTCCACAATCAACTCCAACGGATATAATGAATGCATGCTTGAAATCACCTCATTTGTGGAGGTTATGTGTTTTGTCGACAACTCGAATTTATAGACCCCTTACCTCTGGTGGGGGGAAGTCAATAAAAAGCGAATTGTATGGTTGCCGTTATAATAGCAAGTGACCTTAATTATTTACAATTTTCTATTTTTATACAAATTTTATGCTTAGGTGTTCTAAATTAATTCTAAGTTCAATGTACATTTATATACAGAAAAAACTGCATTCTTGCAGAATGACAAAATCATAATGAATAAAAGAAAGACGAATTTGATATCGTCGTTTATATTGTTGTCGTGTGTTGATGTGCTGCTTGTTGGCGGCGATGTATTATTGTTGGTGCAATTGATGTTGTTGTCACAACATGCTGGGCCCCTCAGATTGAAGAGACGCAGAAGTCGATGTCTTCAAATGAAGTTTGGGATTTTCGTCGCTTGTTGAAAGTCCTCGTTGGTATACCTGTTGCTTTAGTTGGTGGGTTGAAATTTCTCATCGGTATAGTTGTTGCATTAGTTCCTGACCTATGTTGTTGATCTCTCTTTCGTTTGGTGATGAAGGCAATAGTTGTTATGACAACTATTATGATGATAAAACCATTGACTCCAAACAGCGAATATTGGTGTATTCGATGGGTTGTGATCTCGTTCAGTATAAAAACTGCATTCTTGCAGAATGACAAAATCATAATGAATAAAAGAAAGACGAATTTGATATCGTCGTTTATATTGTTGTCGTGTGTTGATGTGCTGCTTGTTGGCGGCGATGTATTATTATTGGTGCAATTGATGTTGTTGTCACAACATGCTGGGCCCCTCAGATTGAAGAGACGCAGAAGTCGATGTCTTCAAATGAAGTTTGGGATTTTCGTCGCTTGTTGAAAGTCCTCATTGGTATACCTGTTGCTTTAGTTGGTGGGTTGAAATTTCTCATCGGTATAGTTGTTGCATTAGTTCCTGACCTATGTTGTTGATCTCTCTTTCGTTTGGTGATGAAGGCAATAGTTGTTATGACAACTATTATGATGATAAAACCATTGACTCCAAACAGCGAATATTGGTGTATTCGATGGGTTGTGATCTCGTTCAGTATGTTTTCTTGGCTCTTTTGAAGCTTTATTGCGATTTCTAATGAAGAAATGTCCAATGAAGCGTTTGATGGTAAGACTGAGTGTTGTCCTCTTTTGGCGTTAAATGCTGTTAACTGTTCAGAGAGATTAAATGATGGTAAGAAAGATGATTTGAGTGTGCTTTTCATCGTTTGTCTTCCCACAACTGTCATGCTTGACACCTGGCTGGCAATTTTAGCATTCCGCTGCCTCTCAATGTTACGGGTACAGTATTAAAGTCACAGTTAATGTTGACTGTTGTCGATTCTGGAGTACTATAAATCCAGGCATTCTGCTGATACATCTCAATCCAGTATAACCTTGCTGGAATATCCTTTGTCGTGCATGAGGTCATGATTTCCTTATGCTGAATAATATTCATCTCACAGACACTAACTGAAGCACCGGTTGTGTATAGTGGGTGTTGAATTGAGCACCAGAAGATATTGGGTGACCTCATTTTGCAAAGTGAAAACTCGTCTTTTTTCAGCGGATAAAAGTGGTTGACTTGTAGATTAACCATTAAGTATTCCGATGATGGAACAATACTCGTAAGGTTCCCATTGTGTTGAGTTGGAACTGGTAGGACCTTGTAGAGTTTAAACTCTTCGTTATACAGCAACGGTAGACTTATCTCAATTATTATGTTGTTGTCAGTCACTCTAGATCTTGGACTTAGGATTTTGTATAGTTGCAGGATTGATTCATGATGTCTTTCTCCAGGGATCATTAATGATTTTGGAATATTTTCGTGAATTCTATTTAATTCATCCTTGAATTGTTGCACCGAAAGTATAAGTGGGTGAATTCTTCCTGTGTGTGTTGATAGCAAGATATCGAGTAGTATACTCTGAGTTGCCTTGTAATTTATCATTATGAGTATGGCATTCAGAGCATTTGAAGAAAAAATCTTCATGTATTCGTATTTGTTGGTGTCGTCTTCTAGTTTTGTTATGATAGAACTTAGTAACTTGATTTCTTTAGTATTTTCAAATTGCTCTTTCTTGAAAATATTGACTGTAGAATCAACTATTGTTGTTTGATTTTTTATGAGTTGTAACAATTGACTCTCATTTTCTTGAACAGATTGAATTGTTTGTTCATACCCTTCAGCGAATCTTTGATCTAGTATACCGAACAATTCGTTGGTGATTGTTCCGATAAAATCAAATGGTGATGGTCTTTGTCTTCGTATCGAATCATCGTTTGCATGCAAAAGAATTTCGTTGTTTAGCTGAATTTTTTGAACTTGATGTTGGAATTGGTTCAGTATTCCTTCGCACATGACCGATTTTAGTTCCTTTAATTCAGTTGATGAGCATATTTTTTCCATTTGCAGAACTAGTCTTTTATATGTTTCGAACTCTTGCCAATAGTTCGTCAAATTGAAGAAAACAATGGTCTTCCATGAGCTCGAAATTAAATTTGCTTGTCCCACATCTTCGAAGTATATTTTAGGGTGACTTTCGAATGGGAATATCTCGACATCGTGTAATTGGGGGACTGGAGTGGAGCCAACTATGTTCAGTAAGCCAAATAAAATGCACATCCAAAAGAATGGTTGTAAACGACTTGTTGATGCATTGACTTGTCGTAGTTCTTTTTCTGGTTTCATTTTCTATTGGTAATTTACATAGCTTGGTTATCGGTCGCTTAAAATGTTTATTGTTGCTGAGAACTGTTGCAGCTCGAACAGCTTTGTCGTTACCAGGGTGTACTTCAGATATTTTTCCCATCATCCAGGTTGTTGGTGGTAATCGGTCTTCTTTTACTAAAACAATGTCACCAACTTTTATGTTGACTTTTTTTTGCCTCCATTTGGACAGCTCCTGGAGTTGTGACAAGTATTCAGAAGACCAGACCTTCCAAAAGTTTTGAGTCATTTTTTGGATTAGGTGCCACCGAGATCGAAATGTTTTTGTTTCATCTATAGTAGGTTCGGGTACAGCATTCAGAGCATTTTAAATTAAAAAGTGACCAGGGGTTAGAATGGAGGTGTCATCAACATCATTTTCGATTGCTGTGAGTGGTCGAGAGTTTAAATAGGCTTCTATTTGTGACAGTAAAGTTGACAGTTCTTCAAATGTCAGCATAGTTTCACCAATTATTCGTTTGAGGTGATATTTTGTGGACTTTACGCTTGATTCCCATAGTCCACCGAAGTGAGGAGAGGCGGGTGGTATAAAGTGCCAATGGATTTCATCTTGTATTAGCTTTGATGATGCATCCTCTTCACAACATTTTATAATTGTTCGCATCTGCTGTTGGATCTCTTTGTTCGCTCCAACGACTCCTGTCGTTGATTTTGCCGACCCATCGAATACAACTCTTAGGTTGGTACTCTCAGGTACTTGTAGGTTTAATGACGGCATGATGAGGCAAGTAGAAAATATTGCCTTTTATCAGGTCGTTATCGCGTACTTCTTTCATATGGCCGAGATCCAAAAACTCGTTAATTACTTGTGTATATTCAAGTTTTAGATTCTGGTTCTTGTTCAGTTGTGCTTCTAATTGACGAAATCTCGCTACTGCTCTATTTTTGGATTCACCGAGTTGAACAATTTGCATAATTTCTTCGTTAAATGGGATCTTGACAACATATCTCCCATTTTCATTTCGGTAGTACGTTTCTTTGTAGAACTGTTCGCATAGTTTATCTTTTTGTTTTTGAAATATTGGTTGGGTAACTTCTTCTAGCTCCCAGGATCTTTCTAGTTGTTGATCGACTGAAGTCTGTGCCACTAGTCCGGTGACACTGTAATTGTTTGGTACTTCGTTTGATGTTCGTCCAGATATAAGCCAGCCCACTTGTGACTTCTGAGCTATCAGCGAATTTGCAGAATCACGTTTTATTCCATCCAGAATTATGTCACCGTACGCATCAGCACCAATTATCATGTCAATCGGTTCAGGAACATTGAAGGTAGGATCAGCGAGTTCCAGCTGATCCAAGTTTCCAATTTTCAGGTGATTTGTAGTTTTGGATGGTAGTTGTCTTGTAAGTTTGGGAAGTACAAGCGCTTCTACATGGAGATTGAAACCTGAGGTAAAGTGCGGCTTTATTGTGACATCCACCTTGGTTTTAGCGGTTCCTGCCTTCGTTGCACCTAGTCCACTAACCTCAACACTAACATTTTGCCTTTTGAGTTTAAGTGCTTGTGCGAGAGATTCAGTGATAAATGATGCTTGCGAACCAGGATCGATGAGTGCTCGTACTGTTATACTTCGGCCAATTCTATCTTCATTGTTTACCTTCAATATGGCTGTTGCAATAGGACGTTTTGATTCTGCTCACTATGATTAATTTGTTTGCTTGTTGTTGGTGAGTCTTTTTGGGCTGAATCTGTCGGTTTATTTTGGGAAAATCTCTCAGCCCATTCCATATGCAGAAACGAATGATGCTTCTTGTTGCAATAATGTCAATTTCTTTTGCTGAAGCATTGAGACTGCTTGTCATGACGTAAGCAATTTAAGCAAAGCTTAGCTTGTTTACATAACTGCCACCTTTCTTTGGGTGTGGAATTGAGGAATTTTTGGCATGAGTAGATCTCATGTTCACCCTTGCAAATTGGACATTGAAAATTTTTCGTATCAATGTGGAAATTGCGAAGTGCGTGCTTCGGTTCATCAAATGTTTTTTGTTGTGGTTTTTTGGTAGGAGCAAGGACTTCTAATGCTTGATAACGTCTTTCCAGGAAATCCAGAAGCGTCTTTAGAGCTGGCATTTTGTTTGGCTCTGTCAGCCCTTGTTCAAACAGGTTTCTGCTTTCTGTATCAAGTGCTTTCGTTGTTATGTGCACTATCATTGGGTCCCATGATGTGGTGTCGAAACCCAAGTTCTTTAGTGCTGCTAGTCCTTCTTTTATGGCATCAAAAATGTTTTTTATTGAAGTCACTGATGGTATATTACTTGGCTGCCCAGCTTTAAACATTTTTTCGATGTGGATTGACATAATTTTTCTTTCATTATTGTACCGTCCTTTTAGTATTTCCCACGCACTGTTGTAATTCTCACTTGAGAACGTAAGGTGTTTTATTAAATGGAGCGGTTCCCCCTCTAGGTGAGTCTTTAAATACTCCATCTTTTCTGTTGTGGAGAGGCTGCTTTTGTTGTGGATTATGGTGGTAAACAGATCATAAAATGGTTGCCATTCCAAGAAATTACCCTTAAACGTTGGGATTTTGAGTCTGGGAAGCATTGACTCTTTTTTTGTTTCTTCTGGCTTGTTGTTGCTTGTACTAGGAAGCTTTGAAGTCATGAATCTGTTGATGTCTTGTCTTATTCCCTTGTACTCGTTTTGCACGACGTACGGTTTCTTGAGATCTTCTTCAGAGGCATTTGACATAAAGTCTTCATGAAGGTCCGTAATGCTCCTAAGCTGTTCCATGAGCATTGTTTTTTGATACTCGTACACTTCTTTGGAGTAATCTGAGAATTTTTCTTCAAATTCTTCTAGATTATCCACAATGGCGATGATTTTCAGCTTTAACTTCTTTACCCTTTGAATTTGTACTTGTTTTGTATCATCCTTCGTATTGTCGTTGGGATTGATTGTACCTTCATCGGTTTTGGTTGGTTCTGCGGCTATTGGAACAATGTTTTCCAATTTTGCCTTAAAGTCCTCATACAACGTCTTGACTCTGTTGTACGTATCTCTCTGCATGTATGGTGTATCTTTTTTTACCACCGGCACTATTTTCTGGTGGTTAGTGTCAAACTCACACCATAGAACATGGAGGCGCTGAAGCCTTTCTTCTTTGTATTTCTGTGTCTTCCTTGATGCACTGTCCTTTCCAACGTTGCGAATGAGTGTCTCTATTTCCTCAAACAAAGCCTTCTGCCTGGCTACTATTATAAAAACCTCAGCATCGTCCAACATGTTGATTTAGTTGATGAAATTAGATGTTTCGTTTTTGAAGATTTAGTTTCTTTGTATTCACTTTTGATTATTACTGTGGACTGTAGATTTAGTTTTGTTGTATTTTATGTTCACTTTTAATTGTTTTACTTTAGATTGTAGATTTAGTTTTATTGTATTCACTTTTGTTTGTATTTTTATCAGTGTTAAAAGCCCTGATAACGCGTTCAATAGGTAGATATTTGTAATAAACCAATGTTTGTAGCCTTGGTTACGCTTTTGTCGATTTTTATTTAAAATAATTTTTTACCAATGTAAGAAGCCTTGGTAACGCTTTATTTCTGGTTTCTTTTTCTCGCGAAGGTCCAATGTTTTGTCGACAACTCGAATTTATAGACCCCTTACCTCTGGTGGGGGGAAGTCAATAAAAAGCGAATTGTATGGTTGCCGTTATAATAGCAAGTGACCTTTATTATTTACAATTTTCTATTTTTATACAAATTTTATGCTTAGGTGTTCTAAATTAATTCTAAGTTCAATGTACATTTATATACAGAAAAAACTGCATTCTTGCAGAATGACAAAATCATAATGAATAAAAAAAAGACGAATTTAATATCGTCGTTTATATTGTTGTCGTGTGTTGATGTGCTGCTTGTTGGCGGCTATGTGCTGCTTGTTGGCGGCGATGTATTATTGTTGGTGCAATTGATGTTGTTGTCACAACATGTCAAAACAATCAGATTGACAATAAATATGCGTATCCAATTGCAAAACGATTCATCGGCCGTTGAGTTTTCAAAGCAGTTGTTGAATATTGGAGATGGCAAAATGCCCATTGATGATGGATTAATAGCATTGTCGGAAAATTTTTGTGAGATTTCCCAAACTTAAGAAAAATTGATTAAAAAAGTTTTTCCAAATATTGGACAGCAATACTGGCAGGACAAGATGTTAACGATGTTATTTGGGATATTCAAAATGGAATAATTGGTGAATCAGTATCCTATAAGTCAATCGATACTATTATAGACGAAGATGACGTAGTGAACTATCCAACATAATTTCTTAATTCACTAGATTTACCAGGAATGCCACTCTATAATTTACGATTAAAAGTCAGTGTGCCAATCATCATGCTTCGGAATATAAATCAACAAAAACTTTGCAACGGAACTGGACTTGCTGTTAAGCGCTTAATGAATAATATAATCGAAGCATAAGGGAGAAGACGTTCTTATTCCCCGAATACCTCTAATTCCATCTGATTTACCATTTAATTTCAAAAGGCTTCAATTCCCCTTGCTATTACAATGCCTGTCTTTAGAAGTGTGTGGGATAGACTAAGAATACCCAGTATTTTCACATGGGCAGTTATATGTTGCATACTCCAGAGTCCAGAGTAGGCAAACCATTAGCGTTATTTATATATTCCACAAATAGAAAGACAAAAAATGTTGTATACCAAAGAGCATTACAATAGATAAACATTTTGAAGAGAACTTTGAGTTTTTATTAACGACCAGCGAAGCGGTCGCGGGCACCCTAGTAATAAATGAAACTTTCTAGTCAATAACTGAAACTTATTTAATTAAACAAAAACAGTATGTTAAAATGATTGTCAATCAGGCAGACGGCATAGCCATGCTTTATTGGGTGTATTATTCATATATAATTGTTTAATGTCTGAAGTGAAAATAAAATCTATTAAATATGTCATGGTTCCCAAGATTCAAAAGTGTCAATACTAAAATAACTTGATCCAAAGAGTTCTTTTAGAGAGTTAATGTTTGACCTGCCCTATACGGAGCAAAATGTTAGGTCTTACGAAAAATTGTATTTTCGTGTAATCGAGATAGTACATAATGACATAATATAAATATAATCATATATATATAATCATATTATGATTTAAGGGTAACATGTATACTAAAAAACTCTAAAAAAGTTAGATTAATATTGAAGCAAAAATCACTGTTTTTTCCGTTAAGCAGGTCAAACATTACACCTTCAAAAACACCCTTGGACCTTAGATATTTGTATGGACTCTTTTGATCCTTGGGTGCCAATATAAATTTAATATTTTTAGCAAATTTCATAAGTGTCAGAATTTGTTCATGGATGTTATGGTAATAATCACTCACTTGCATCTCTACCTCAAAAAAACACCCTTTAACCACAGATATTTTTGGGAACTCTTTTGATTCTAGGTAAACATACCAAATGAGACATTTATACCAAATTTCATTAATATCCCATTATTTTAAACTGATTTTGGGTAATATTTTACTTGTTGTAACTACTTAAAAAAAACAGTCATGATTCCATAAAAAGGACTTTAACTTTCTACAGGATAAATGTATCTTTTCAGTTTTGGTTTCTTTAGAATCAGCGTTGAAAAGCACCCTAAAAACATGTGTCATATGATTAGATTGTAGTATTACAAATTTTCCAGCTTGATAAACTCCCGCCTCCCCTCTCTCCATCTTTTTTTTAATGCGTCTATTCAAAAAGCCATTGCGGAGATTCTGGGGGACTTTTGATATGTTGTTGAGGATACAAATTTTGCGTCAATACCAGCAATAAAATTTCATGAATTAATTTGTTCCCTCTCGCACATATTAAATTTTCTATCTTTCCTAGACTTATTATAGAACACATATAGAAATTGTATTGTTTGATTTCTGTACGACAGAGAAGATTACTTTTAAACGCAAAAAAATATCTACATATGTGACTAACCAAAAAATTTTAATGTTAACAAAAAAAAACCTAAATACATAAAACTATGATAAAAACCTATTATGAATGGATTTTGTTTGCCCTTATTCAACATTTATGATCGAACAATAATGTTGTTGATTGGGATGTGGACTACTTTTACAAAGTAACCTTTGAATCCCGTAATGCGATTTCTTGGAACTCCTTGTGGTGAACCGTTTGACCAGTCGGATGTAATCATTGACGAAAACGCGACCAGGTTCACAGAATTTAACAATTTGTACATCATTTTTATGAGATAGGCTTAGTGGTAAGAAAAATAAAAAGATTAGGTATATTTATAAGATTTAATTCTTTCTTTCACTTAGCTAAGTTTAAATTGGATTTTATCCAAGCAAAGTTAGGGAAGGCACGAACTTTTCAGCTTGTGATCGCATAGTGTGACCGCGAAAGATCACAACTTTTAACAAAAATAAAAAACAAAAGTAATTTGCTTCGTCAAATTGATTTTATTTAATTTGGAAGCATTTCGAGTTAAATTCGACTCATCCTCAGCAATACAAGAACAAAAACAAATTACTTTTGTTTTTTATTTTTGTTTTTGTTAAAAGTTTTATTTGATAGGTATATTTGATGTATATATATATTTATTTTAGAAGGTGCCTTTCACTATGCCATTGTGGCATTCATACAAAGAGTCATTGGAGATATATGTACATATATTTTTTTTAAATCAAAAGCATATCGAAATCACTCCTGCACTTTTTACACACATTTATTGAAAAGCAAACGAAAATGAAGCTTTGTATTCAATTAAAATACGAATTTATAATGTATTTTAGTTTTGCCACTTATTGTATAAAAGGAGCAATTTACCCAAGTAGTCATTTTTGAAAATCAGAGCTATTGTTTTCATTTTCAGTAGTGAACATTTATATATAACTATTTACTTAAATTTCAGAAACAAAAAACAGTGCTCAGTACCTAAAGATATTTTACTAGTTTTTCCTGCAACTTCAATTCGAATTAGAATTAGCTGAAATAAAAACTTTGATAAAAATAAAATAAATTTTGTATAAAATTTAAACAAATGATCAAGCGAATCCAAAAATGTTTGCCACGTTTTTGCGCGTTTGTAAAATGTGAAATTATCTTATTTCGAAATATGTATTTTCAACGAAATTGCCTCTTGGCGTATAGTCTAGGAATGATAGGAAATTTAATATGGGCAACCGGGGACAAATTAATTCATGAAATTTTATTGCTGGTATCGATGCAGAATTTTATCCTCAAAAACATATCCAAAGTCCCCCAAAGTCCCCGAATTGGCTTTTTGTATAGACGCATTTTAAGAGGAGGAGAGGGGAGGGAGGCGGGAGTTTGTCAAGCTGAAAAGTATGTTGTAATACAATCTTATCATATGACACATTTTTAAGGGTAAGTTTTACAGCATTAACACGCTGTAAATTTTATAAACGTTGGTAGCCATCGACTTAAATGTTGCGTCTTAGAAAGGTAACAATTACAGCTCTAACTGATGAGGTCCAATGTAGTTGTTATCAGGACCGAAACGCATTGGACTAAAGGTCGCTTAAAAAACTTGTCATTGAATTTCATTCAATACAGTCCACTAAAATAAAAACAATATAACTTCTATTGTTTAGGTTTTTCTTTCTTTATTACCTTCGTCAGACCACGGGCATAATATCTATATCTATATCTAGGTGTCTGAATGTAACCATGTTCCCCTAGAAGAATATAATTTGCAGTGTGTTAATGCTGTACATTTTATAAACGTCGGTAGCTATCGACTAAAATGTTGCGTCTTAGAAAGGTAACAATTACAGCTCTAACTGATGAGGTCCACTGTATCTTGACTTAAGTTAAGGGACCAATTTATTGAAAATCATGTTCCTTAATAGTTAACATTAAAAATAAATATTAAAAGTAGGTAAAAACGTTGAAAAAAAAAACAAACTTAACAAAACAAGAAAAAAGTTTAAAAATCACACCCCAGATCAGCGTTACCTCTGAGATTTTTAAAAAAGTCGCAAAAAAGGTCACATTTACTATCAAAAGTTGCAAAATTCAAAGTATTTGAAAAAAGTCGCATTTTAGAACAAAAAGTCGCAATTGAATAAAATAAAAGTCGCATACCTAAATTAATTTTTTTTACCATATAAAAACACTTAAGATATTATTTAAGCTTTTTTAATTTAAACAATAGCTATAATAAATAACAATAACAAAAAAAAAAATCAGACTTTTATTTTACATTTATATGTATGTATGTAGGTACACGATTAGGTTTAACGTTTAAATATCTATATATAAATAGTCTTAAAAATTGTTTGTGGTTCCATTTGCTAAAAAAGTATCCAATCGATTTAGATAAATTGAATATGATTGGAAAGCCATAAGTGCGTAGATGTAAAGAATATATCTGAAACACGCATTTACACACTGTGGTTCATTTTTGTTTTTGCACTGCCGATCACTGTGCATATTAAAAAAAAATTAAAAATAAAAAAAAATTGTTTGTGATTTAATTTTCAAACTAATTGTTTTATCTGTGAAGGTTTTGGTGGTCAAATTTCGGCCAGTGGGCGATACTAACCTTAAAAGATAAATCACAATTATTGTTTCATTGTTTTGAAATGGTTTCTCTATAATTTGTAATCAAATTATTTTCAGGAACCCATTCGCTAATATCACAGCCACAATCAATTGAGATTTGTGGAAGCCAACCTATTTTCAGAAGATTCTCTTTGCACGCGGTTTGTTTATATATTTTTCATACGGGTTAGCTTCGAAAAAAATCGCCCTACACATGTCGATTGTACGAAAGTCGCGTTCAGGAAACTTTTTGTTAAATTTTTGAGAACAAAAAAAAGTCACATAAAAGGTCGCAATTTTAAAAAGGTCGTCGCACGGCGATCAAAAGGTCGCATAAAGGTAACGCTGCTCCAGATTGTTGTTTACTTTATTCGACATGTTAACGTTATCAACTTTATAGTATTATTGTTAAAGTTTAAAAACAAATAAAAGTCGTTACAAATATTGAGAATATTAAATAGTTTTTTTTTTTTAGAAACTATTAGTTATCAGAAAAGTAATAGGCAGTTATACAATTAATAGCTTGTATTGAATAAGATCAAAAAAAAAATTGTTTTAATTTTCATCTTCTTCAATTTATAGTGTCGGGGTCACGGGAAGTTGTCGGAAGGCTTCTGTAGAAGTCATGAGATTCAGGATTAATATATTGCATCTAGTCCATAACATCCTTCTTTTTTCAGCAGATATATTTGTTACATCTTCAATAATCTTAAGACCATCTGATGAAAAAGTTGAAGCTCCTCTTTTAGCCAATGGTAGTATTTGGAATGGTTCTTCTGGATTTAAAGCTGTTTTATAGAATATTTTGCTACTATTACTGGTGGGTGTAACGAATCCACCTCACGGTATTCCGTATGAATTTTTCGCCTTGTAAATCGCATCGTTTTCAATTCAGATTAGCTTTTGAGATTTCACAAAAATTGAAAAACTGAGCTTGTTGTATTTCAAACACCTTTATTTTGGAATTAATACCATCGATAAACTGGTACCAATCTCTAGGCACACTTATTTCAACATATGACTTTTTCTTTTTCCTTTCAATTAGAGCATGATCAGTATCGCATTCCATGTGCGTATGGCCAGGCTTTAAGAACTTGTGATCTATATATTCAATCGACAAGTTTTCTCTGAGGAATAGAAGAAACATAGCAGCCACAAATGAGTTTTTATTTTGGCCTGAGCATGAGTCGCTGTAAAATGTTATTTTACGATCCCTTGATGACAAATATTTAAGGAGTTTAAAAATGCAGGAAGAAATTACATTATCACCCCTACGCGCAATACCTTCGTGCCACATGTAACAGCCAGAAGAATTTGTCTCTAAATCATGTATCGTAAGACTGAACGTCCATAGTTGCCTTTTGTAAAAACTTATAGAATTGCTAAGAAAAGGAGTTGACAGACATTGTTGTAAGTCAAATGCAATGGCTTTCATGCTTTCATTTTGCTTCGCGTTTTCCTTGTCAATATTTTTTTGGTCATAGCCGAGCTCTCATTCAATATCTTCTTCTCTTCATCGTCTTGAGCAACTTTTATCTTAGATATAAATGTATCGCAAGTCGAGCAGGTGTCTAGTCTAGGGGCTTTAAACTTCAGATTCATCGTTTGATATATTTGAGCATATTTGGTTAGTTAGGCCCACTGGATTAGCTACTTCTTCTTTATACATGCGGTACATTGTTGACAGGTTTAAGCTCCTATGAATATATTTTAGGGATGTATTCTTACGGCTGTAATGGCTTTCATAGGCGGTTCATTTTTGTATGTGCCGCCTTACTTCTTCTTCCTTATCTTGACTTGTTTTGTTGACAGGAGTCCTTTTTCCACGACAATTTTTAGAGGACAAAAGCGGGCATGCTAGCTTTTCGGAAATTACACTCCTAATAAAAAACTCAGTTTCATCAAAACACTCTGTAAAATGTGTTCGAGAAACGTAAGTACGTATACCAGAGTACTCCAAAAAATACTCAACGGTGTTTTGACGATTTCGTTTTCGATCATTTGAATTTGACAGTGTAACACTTTTTTTTTGTTCAATAACCAACAGATTACCAATGTATAGAAGTCTTTGATCATAAGAGCCCAGGGACCAAAAGTGATTGAAAATGGATTGAATTCTCTCAAACGAAAACTTTTCTTCGCATTTAGATCGACACATACCAAACGGTTGAGAAATTCTGGCCTGCTTAATAGCTCCAGAAGTGGATTCATAAGATTTTCCAACATTTCTGGACCTCTGCCCACAAAGTCTTTTATTTTCACGTTTTCATGTATTTTGTACAGTTGGCAGTTGGTCACAGCTATTTTCTATCTCTTCATCCTCGGTGCATGAATCGATGGGAGTAGGATTAATTTGAAAATCAAGATCCTTACCGAGTCATCAGAATTTTCCCATTCGGGAAGATCATCGCAGTTAGTACTGGAGGTGACATTTTCTTTACCTTCACTGTTAACCCTTGCCAAATTTTGATCTACGATTATAATAATGTAATACATAGAAACACTAGGTACCTTTAAATAAAAAAAAATAAGATTCTTACTATCAAATAAATATCTATTATCTATGTCAAATCTATTCATTGAAGATTTTGTTTCGATTTGGTTGGAATCGATTGAAAATGAAGATCTGATTCGGTTGTTTGATTACAATTTGAATAATCATATGATGAAAATTGCTGTGGCCATTGGTATAGTGATATATGTTTATCATTTTCATTTAGAGAATCGAAAGGATGTGCAGACGAACTATCTTCAAGGATAACATGCCCTGGATAATAATAAAGCAACAATTGCTATTTTTTGTTTGTTTTTTTTTTACTTTGTTATATTTGTTGCTTACCAATACTTATATTATTTCCCGGTGTAGAAGTTCTCTGCATTATAAAACTATTTGATCGAGTCGATGTTTCTGTAAACAAAAAATATTCTTCAGTCCAATATATCTATGTACAGACAGATAGATGCACATCAACACAAGCACACCCACAGCCAGAAACACAGCAATTTGCTGTGTTTTTTTAACTGAGTGTGTGCCTGTTTTGCTATGTATCTTTCTGTATGTAAAATGGATTGAAGGATTTTTGATTGACTGGCTTTCTGCCTGTCTTTTTGTTAGTCTGGCTACCCAGTAGGAAATATTCAAAAAATCGCTACTGAAAAAGTAACTTTTTCCTATGTATCATCAATGAATTTTCTGGGCTCTCATCACGTAACTTTTCTGACGACTATCGTTCAGACGATAGCTAGAAACGATATCGACAATAGTTTGCTTCACGTTACACTTCTACTCTCGTATCGTCTATCGTTCTCGTTTTTGACAGTTTGAGAGTCTCTGAAAAACACGTTTGAAATATAAGACATCAGAAATATTATACTGCCATCGTAAGAAAATTCGTTTTATTGTTTGCTGTTAGGGCTTTTGTGTTAGTGGAAATTAATTTTTATAAGGCTTTAGACATATAATGACAGTTTTTTCAATATCGTCGTGGCCGTGGATGTCGTTTATTACATAGTTAAAATGTTGCTTTGACAATACACACAAATGTAAATATGTATGGATGTACGTATGTACATATGTTTTTATATTTGCAGTCATACTTCAAGAGCCGACAGTGAATGAGAATGGACAAAGCGGTCTACCTACGCAACAGTTTTTTCCCATAATCGCTGAAAAGGTTACTGTGAGTAAGTATCTTTTCAGTGGTATGAGTTATTCAACTAAAAAACGATACTCAATGATTCTACTGACGAAAAGTAATGCATAAGTTCACGTGTAAATCCACCTTTCTGCTTACGAGATGAAAAAACCAGAAAACAAATAAGATCCATATTCGATGAATCTACGCATGAATGGTAATGCATTAAGTCCTTTGGTTCATTGATGAGGGTCGATTGCGAGAAAAATATAAAACAACATTTTTTCTGAAAAAAAAAATCACAGTGTATTCATGCAGTGATATTTATAAGATTAGCTTAACATAATATTTCCATTACATTTTTAAAATGTAATTGAGTCTTATCTAAGAGACATGTATTATTTTTCAGTGTCTAAGGCCCAGTGCCGAAATCATCTTATTTCAGGAATCAGTATTTTCAACAAAGAAAAAGAAGTTATGATATATGAATTCGACGATTCCTCGAGCGCAGCGATTTCATGTATCCTTTTTCTTTGACGAAATCATCACATCTCAGGAATCAGTATTTTTAACCAAGAAAAACAAGTGATAAGTTCGCCGATTCCACGAGCGTATAGATTTCATATATCCTTTTTCATTGAATAAATCATCACATCACATCTCAAGTATCAGTTTTTTCACCAAGAAACTGAACTCACGAATTTCATGATTCCAGTAATTGGTGATTTCATTACCAAATCTTTATCGAGAATGGGTACACCTACTTATCTCCTAGGCTTAGCCCATGTTAAATTCATTATAGGAATCACCAGGGCTCTCATCACGTTACTCTGACGATATTGTTTTCGATATCGTTATCGATAGCTATGCTTCACGTAAGAATACAAAACGTCTATCGTTCAAACGATATCGAATTGACGATGTGAGTTCTACTTCTTTTAATTAAAAAAGCTGTCATTTACTATCGTCTCGACGATATCGACTGCTCGATACCTATTTAGCTATCGTCTTGGTGTATTTTATTAGTTTTAGATGTGATTTCTTATATTTTACGAGCCGACAGCAAATTTTGGGACTGTATATATGTATAATCAAAATATAATTATAAGGGTTTATAGGTGCATGTGTTATGATATTGTAAGCAAGTCTACCCACCCAACAGTAATTTATCATACACCGTTGGAGAAGTTATTGCATGCAGCACGTTGTTTTGGAAATAGATAATAATGCAATTCTTTAACTGGTATACCAACTCAACAGTAATGTGTCATACTTCGTTTAAAAGGTAATTGGTGTTTTAAAGCGGAGTTATCTATCAACCAGCTTAACTTACTGTGCTCAAGAAAAATGTAGAAAATAGACAACAAAAAAAACTTAAATGAATACACAAATGAACGCAATAATTATTGCCTGCATCTTTTCAGTGGCATGAGTTACTCAACTAAAAAACCTTATTTGATGATTCTACTGACGAAAAGTAATGCATATGTTCACGAGATCGTTGTATAAATCCACCCTTCTGCTTACGAGATGGCTATGAGAAGGCAAGGAAGCTCTTTCCCTTTTCATAGCAAATCACAGAAAGTTTTTTCCCCTCTTTACTTTATTATATTTTCTTTTGTGTGCTCATATATTTTGCCTCTCTTTCGTTACATAGAAGAAAACGGTAGTGGAAAAGAATTACAGCCTTATTCATAAACGAATTATAGCGAGTGCATAGTGCTATGCACTCTTTATAATGCCTCTGAACGCAAAAACCTTATTCATAAACTTATGCAACGTTGAATAAAGGCAACATAAGCTAAACGCGTTTGGAGGTTGTATAGAGCCAACATAAGGGTTGTTTAGTATCGGAATGTCACTTTGACTCACACACAACAATAATGTAGATAGATGTTAGGGGGCGCTTATTTTTGTAATCTTTGAGGTGTTGAAATCTGACTATCAAAATATTTTTATAAAATTAAATACAACAATAAATAATGTTGGTTTTGTTAATTTATTGTACGTTTTTGTGATATTGTTTAAATAAAATTAAGAATATTTTGATGTACACTTTATTTTATAGAATCTACTTAATAAATGTAAAAGATTTTAAGATTTTCCATCAAATCTTACAACTTTTGCAAATGCTCGACGGCATGCGTGATTTAAATACAATTATACAAAGATTCAACTTCATCACTTTCATGGGAAAATACAAATGAATTTTAAGCATTACAAAATAAGCACCACCCTTTTATTTTTCTTCTCAATGTGAGTGAATGGAACAATTCATGGAATAAATCAAAAACGACGTTTTTTTTGTTTCAAATATTTTTAATTTTATTTACAAACACAAAACACCAACAAAGTAACTGGCTAATTATAATAATATTAAAAGAAATTAATAAAAAAACAAAAAGAATCCAATCGCCAGCAGAATTACTTCTATTGATTTTTCACACAGAACACACACAGCTGGGTCTCCTTTGTCAGTTTTGAAAGTAAAACGTAATAGATTTCTCCTTTATGGTACTAATTTTGACACAAGCTCATTATAACTATAATGGGATGAAAAATATTTTATGCATAACAATTTATGCAACGTTGTATAGTGGCTACATAAATCCTTATGGAGTGCATAACTATTCATCTGTTCAGCGGATTCTAATGAATACGGCTGTTAGTATTTAAATAAAGTCAAGTGTATTTAGGTATCTATTGGGCGCGTGAGCATGTGCACGTGCGTGGACCTTCGTTGTCTGCTTTCGCATTTGTGCATATACGATTTTTGTATGAAAGAAAAGTAGGTAGGTATGTATATACAAATAAAAAATAAAAACGCAGAGACATGTGATTTTGTTTTGTGTTGAGCGATTCTTAAGTACATAGGTAAATGAAATTTAAACTGGGTTTTTTTTACACATCTACAAAGGTCTTTGGATTTGAAAAAAATCATTAGTGGGGAAGAATTAGAGTTTAAAAGAAGTCAAGTGTATTTAGGTTAGTCCAGTCAAATGGTGTTTTGGTCAGGAAAAAACTATAGAAGTTTTTTCTCACTTGTCTTTTATATTTTAGGGGTCGCTCAATTCGAATTTCAACTTTGCTACTTCCTACGGATATGGCTTCACAGCGAAAATAGCAAAAAACCTCAAAATTTTCGACATTTTTTCAGGTTTTTGCCAAAAAGTCAACAAAATATACACTTTTTGGATAAAATTACCTTCTAAACTTTATAGAACATACAATTTTCTATAAAAATTGCTAATACATTTTTTTTATAGAATTAACGGTTTGGCCGGTACAGTACGATGAAAAAAGACCAAAATTTCGTTCTTTTTGGAAAGCACAGTTCTCTGGTTAGATTTTTGATTGTTACTCAAAAACCATGCCTGTTATTGTAGAAAACCTAAGCTTCTGCTTAACTTACTTTACTTTACTTTTGATGGCGCTCACAGCCCAGGATGGGCTTCGGCCTCAACTAACAAGCCTCTCCAGCCAGCTCTGTCCCTAGCTAGCCGCTTCCAGTTGCGCACACCGAGTGCTTTGATGTTGTTATTCACTTGATTGCGCCACCTGTTACGGGTTCTTCCTCTGCTGCGTACCCCATCGGGATTGGATTCGAAGACTCGTCGGGCAGGTGCGTTGCTGTCCATACGCTCCACGTGCCCCAGCCATCTCAGCCGCTGTATTTTCAGCTTTTTGACCAGGTCAACGTTGCTGTATAGCCCGTATAGCTCGTCGTTGAATCTTCTCCTCCATACTCCTTCGATACACACCGGACCGAAAATCACACGAAGAATCTTCCTCTCAAAGCACCCTAGCAGATTTTTATCCGAATCTTTCAGTGTCCATGCTTCTGACCCATAAAGCAGGACCGGGATGATTAGGGTCTTGTATAAAGTCTCCTTGGTTCTCTGAGAGAGGGCCTTACTACTTAAATGCCTTCTTAGACCGAAGAAACAGCGATTGGCAAGAGTAATTCTTCGCTTGATCTCTGCACTGATGTCATTCTGCGATGTAATAGTGGAGCCCAGGTAGACAAAGTCCTTGACAACTTCGAAGTTATATCTGTCCATCGCGATATTTTGCCCGAGTCGACGATGTTGAGATTCCTCTCTCGATGACAACAGGTACTTCGTCTTGTCCTCATTAACCGCCAATCCCATTCTAGCCGCCTCCGATTCAATGCTCGCAAATGCCCCTGCCACAGCTCGCTTCGTTCTGCCGACAATGTCTATGTCATCCGCATATGCAAGCAATTGAACGGTCTTTTGATAGATTGTACCGCTGGTGTTGACATGTGCGTTGCGTACAATGGCTTCAAGAACGATGTTGAATAGGTTGCATGATAACGCGTCGCCTTGCCTCAATCCTTTCTCAACATCAAAGGAATCGGTGGTGTTCTTACCAATTTTGACGGAGCAGCGAGATTTCTCCATCGTCATACTGCACAAGCGGACGAGTTTGGCAGGGATGGCGAGACTCGACATGGCTATGTATAATTCGTCCCTTTTCACGCTATCATACGCGACTTTAAAATCGATAAAAAGGTGGTGTGTATCGATCTGGAATTCCCGGGATTTTTCTAAAATCTGTCGGAGTGTGAACATTTGATCGACGGTTGACTTGCCTGGCCTAAGACCGCACTAGGGCCGATCAGATCGTTGACAAAAGGTTTTAAGCGGTCACACAGGATGGCCGACAAGATTTTATAAGCGACGTTTAGGAGACTAATTCCTCTGTAGTTGGTACATTTCAGAACATCTCCCTTTTTATGGATGGGGCACACTATACCGAGGTTCCATTCATCGGGCATACTTTCCTCCGACCAAATTTTGCAGATGAGCTGGTGTATGCTCCTAGCCAATTCATCTCCCGCTGATTTAAATAGTTCGGCTTTTAAGCCATCCGCACCAGCAGCCTTGTACGACTTAAGTTTGGATATCGCCAGCCGCACTTCGGTTAGGTCAGGTGGACGGAACTCTTGGCCATCATCGTCCAAGTTGAATGGAGCGTTCTGCCTTTTAGCGGCATCTTGGCTGTCTTCGCCATTAAGCAGTCTAGAGAAGTGTTCTATCCAGATCTTCAGCACTGACTGTGTGTCTACTACCATATTCCCACTCTCATCTCGGCAGGCTTCCGTTCTAGCCTTGAATCCTTGAACCCTCAATAGACTCTACCGCCCGCTTCTCGTGCTCTCCCTTTTTCCTCCTGAGAAGTCGGCGTTCCTCTTTTCGTTTCAGCCCGTAGAGCTACAGGGCCACTCTCTCAGCAGCTCTTGTTTGAGTCTGCAGCGTTGCCTGGTTTCGTTGTATTCGCCTAGTGAAACCCAGTACATCAGAGGCGGCACTTCTGATGGCTTCTGCGTAAACAACATTAAATTTTCTACAAGTTTGATACCTTCTTGACTTAAATTGACGAAAAAATGCACCGGCTAGAGCGTGATGAAATTATATGTCATATTACAGGAAGCCCCCACTTAAAGGCTATTGATTATCTCATATAGAATGGAACAAAGACGTTCCAGGATTTTTGTTGTAAAAATCTTTCAATGGCTCATTGAAGATGAGAAAACCATGGAGCGTTTTCAAGAGAGAAGGCGAAATTTTGAGGAGGGGGAGTAACTGCAGTCCTTTGGATTTTTTTTTGCATATAACTAAATAAATTTTAAGAAAATTCCGAAAACATTTTTTGTAGAGAATAAAAATTACTATAGAATTGGCCTATTCAAAAAATTTCAAATACATTTTTAATGTGTTAAAATAATAAATCGATTTTTTTGTTTTTTTTTTTTTTACTTAGTTGCCTATAACTCTATTTCCAGCAGAGATAGGCATAGAAATTGGTCCACAAAAAAGAAAGATAAAACAATTTTCTTTAAAGTGACCTATTTTGAAAAGTGTTTTTATCAAAAAATCAACCAAGATACGGTCGCTCAATGATATCCATTTTTTCAATTTTTATCACGTTTACCTCGACATTATTTTAATTCTTATTTTATACAACAAAACTTGAACGTACTTATTGAAATTAAAATAATAAATTAATTTACACTTTTGGTTTTGAAGTAATGTAAAAATCATACAAGAAAAAAGAAAATTAATTCATACAAAAATTAAATACAATTTTTCAATTCTAGATTTGATTAAATCTATTGAATATCTTCATCCATATCTTCAAGAATATCATCTTCTTCAATGTTCGTTCCTTGTGAATTGTCGCAGTTCGGACCCATGTAATTCTTACAAAACATAAAACACGTTAGTCCTAATTTTCTACAACCACAGCGTCCGTGACAACCGGTTGTGCATCCGCATGCAATTTTTCTAACCAAAATATCTGGTGAAGGAGCTTTATTCATGTTTTTAGGTTTCAACCCATATTTAGATATTTTCCACCCCCGCTCAAGAGGATTCAAATTTTTACACTCCACTTCATTATTTAGAAATAAGTTGTAGGAAACCTTCCCCATGTAAAACAAAGGAAAACAAAAAAGGTCTAAAAGATATTGTGTTGACAGCCTAAGAGATTGGATTTCGTCGACATCCCTATTTTCTGAACTTCTCTTATTCAGCGGGCAATGTCCGGTCCGCCATTTTACCATTTCATTTTGTTTTACCTTCCTCGTTATGCTGGCTTGGCTGCAGCAAGGTTCTTTCCCAATTTGGCCGTCACCGAAAACACAACCTAATCGGCAAGGAGTTACAAAAAAAAAAAATAAAAAAACAAAGGAAAGGAAAGGAAAGGTAAAAGAAGTGAAAACTTAAAAATCATTTCTATTTTCTAATAAAAAAGAAATAAAAACATAAATCTAACTAGACAATTCGTCAGTCGAACTGTTATCAAAGTTTTTTGTGATAAACAGTACTTTGGGCGGCACGCTTCGCAGGTTTAAGGATTTTAACCCCTTTTTCGGGTCCTCTGTCCCACTCACGCAACTCCGTCGCTCCGCTTAGAATATGCTCAGTCGTCTGGCAGCCGCCTATGTCGTCAGTCGATCTGTTATCAAAGTTTTTTTTTCTGATAAACAGTACTTTGGGTGGCCCGCTTCGCGGGTTTAAGGATTTTAACCCCCTTTTCGGGTCCTCTTGCCCACTCACGCGACTCCGTCGCTCCGCTTCGAGTATGGTCAGTCGTCTGGCAGGCGCATATGTTGTCAGTCGATCTGTTATCAAAGTTTTTTGTAGTAAACAGCACTTGGGTGGCCAGCTTCGCGGGTTTAAGGATTTTAACCCCCTTTGCGGGTCCTCTGTCCCACTTACGCGACTACGTCGGCGTCGCTCCGCTTAGGGTATGCTCAGTCGTCTGGCAGCCGCCTATGTCGTCAGTCGACCTGTTATCAAAGTTTTTTTTTGTGATAAACAGTACTTTGGGTGGCCCCCTCGCGGGTTTAAGGATTTTAACCCCCTTTTCGGGTCCTCTTGCCCACTCACGCGACTCCGTCGCTCCGCTTCGAGTATGGTCAGTCGTCTGGCAGGCGCATATGTTGTCAGTCGATCTGTTATCAAAGTTTTTTGTAGTAAACAGTACCTTGGGTGGCCAGCTTCGCGGGTTTAAGGATTTTAACCCCCTTTGCGGGTCCTCTGTCCCACTCACGCGACTACGTCGGCGTCGCTCCGCTTAGGGTATGCTCAGTCGTCTGGCAGGCGCCTATGTTGTCAGTCGATCTGTTTTCAAAGTTTTTTTTTTTTGATAAACAGGACTTTGGGTGGCCCGCTTCGCGGGTTTAAGGATTTTAACCCCCTTTTCGGGTCCTCTGCCCCGCTCACGCGACTCCGTCGCTCCGCTTAGTGTATGTTCAGTCGCCAGACAGGCTTCTTTGTTGACAGTCAGTGTGTTTTCAGTAGTAAATGGTACCATGGGTGGTATTTTCATTTAAAAAGAAATAATTTTTCGGTAAAAAAAAGTTTTTTTTTTATTTGTAAGAAAGTTGATTTTTGTTTATAAAAATGTTAATTTTTCTTGTAAAAATGTTATTTTTTTTTTGTTAAAAATTTAATTTTTGTTTGAAAAAAAGTTAATTTTTTTTGTAAAAAAATTATTATTTTTTTGTAAAAATAAGTATTGTTTTTTTGCAAAAAAGTTATTTTTTTTTTTTTTTTTGTAAAAAAGTTTATTTTTTTTTGTAAAAAAATTAATTTCTTTTTGTAAAAAGTTTTTTTTTGAGAATACCACTTTAGTATGATTAAATAGATCAGAAGATTTGAATTAGTTAAAGTTTGACAGTCTGAAAATTAAGATAAAAAGAAATATCTGAAAGAAGAAAATCTTATTGATTGAAATATTTTAAGCGTAGACAAAAGAAAGGCGGTAAAGCCAATTTAAGAATGTTAACTAATGGAAGTGTTTGAAAATATAACACAATATATATAACATCTGAAAGTACCTGAAAAGATAGTAGGTATAAGTTTGAAGTTAGAATACAGTCGAAGTCCAGTATCACGGAATCGATACTGAAATTTTCATGATTTGGATAGTTTAGTTTATGTAGGGCTTAGTTTTCGTAGGAAAAGTTTTGCGAATCCTTTCTTTCATTTGTGAAGATAAAGTTTACAGCTAAATCTATAATCTAAAAATTCGTATCGTGGATTATTTTGAATATCGAGAATGAATATATTTCATTTGGTGTTCTTCATTTAACATCTATATTTATTTACAAATGGAAACAGAAACATCAATCATCCAAGTTCGAGTGCACTTCAACGAGGAAAAGATCTGGTGAGTGATTTTATTTTATTTTAGTACATAAATTATATTGATTTATATTTACAACTATATTAACATTTGGCAATCACATATTTGAAATATATTTTGACCTTTGATTTTTGCGAACGTATACGATATGAAAATAGGAAACTATAATTTAAAACATTTTTTTTTTGTGGTTATATACATTTTGACATTCAGCGATAACTTAGAGTAATTCCGAATCAGATAAATTTTGAGAGCAGCCTTAAGGCAAATAAAGAGATGCGAATACGTTAAAGTAATATTAAAGAGAACAAAACTTAGAGATAATTAGACTTTCAGGGAGACTTGATCAAGGGGAGTAGAAGCCTTTGATACGTCGATAAACAAACCACGTATAAAAGATAAAATCTTGTCGAAGATTCATAATTTAGTTTGAGATAATGTTAGAGTTTTGAGTTTATTTTTTTACAGATATAAGAGTGTAAAATAGTTAAGTGAAAGGAAATATTATTATTATTATTATTATTATTATTTTATTAATCTTACATAAATGTACAGAGTAATACTTAAGATTACAGCTTGAGCATCTTAGGCTTTCAGCTGTGAAAGGAAATAGAATAAGTATTAATGATAGAATGTTCAAAAGGGTAGTTATGTGCATTCAAGAGGACACAAGCGTCCACAGGTTTTTCTCAAAACCCACCTCTGTCTACCAACTCCTACTCTCACCTCCACGTGGTGAACATCGGGTGTCTAGTACCTCAGCTGGAGACGGGGTTTAAATCCCCGTGGAAAGCTGTTGGGGACAGCCAACGAGAGAGGGGGGGGAGGAGTGTTCCCACTAAGGCACTTCTCCTTTCATCGAGGCGGCAGCGGACGAATTCTCTAGATGGAATCAACGGTGGCGTCTACAGTTCCAGTTAAGTTGAACTACTTAGTAAACACCTTATATGGGCTACTACGACATATTTGTAGCTCAGGCCTATAAGGAGCGGTTTATCCGGCTCCCTACCCTTGGAGTTATACGAAGGGTCTGGTCCTCCGGGTCGGGGGTTGTGCGTCGGGGTAACTTCCCTACCACGTAAAAAAAAGTTGTTCCGAAACAACAACAAGCCTCGGATATGGATGATTTTAAAGTTGACGACCCCAGCAAACGAAACAAGGACAATGAATTTCGGATCTGCACGTGGAACGTCCTGTCCTTATACAGAACACGTGCAGCCGAACAATTAGTGGAGAACCTGGACAGGCTAAAGGCTGATGTAACAGCCATCCAGGAAGTGCGATGGGATGGAGAGGGCGTACGGAGACTGAAAACGTGTGACATCTACTACGGCGGGTGCTTGAAGGAAAAGGGTCAGCGGCTCTTTGGTTGTGGTTTTGTGATAAGGGGAAGACTTAGGCAAGAAGTCTTGGGCTTCCGAAGTGTAAGCGAGCGCCTGGTCACAATCCGCATCAAAGGCAAATTTAAGAACATTTCGCTGATTTGTGTTCACGCCCCCCATGAAAGGAGAGAAGACTCAACCAAAGAAGCATTCTACGATCTCTTGGAGACAACGTATGATATGTGCCCGAAGTACGACGTGAAGATCATTCTTGGTGACTTCAACGCAAGATTCGGAAAGGAGGGCATCTTTGGTTCGATAGTCGGAGGACACAGCCTACACGACGAAACTTCTGGCAACGGACACAGGCTGGCAGACTTTGCGGCGGGGCGAAATGTCATCATCTCAAGCACCTACTTCCCACACCTCAATATACACAAGGGGACTTGGCGGTCGCGTGATCAATTAACCGTCAACCAAATCGACCACGTTGCGATAGACGCGAGACATGCTTCCAGTATCTTGGACGTCCGAACGTTCCGAGGGGCCAACATTGACTCGGATCACTACCTGGTGGTAGCTAGACTACGTATGCGGATATCCATGACGCGACAACGCAGAGCAGATGCGGTGAAAAGATTCGATGTCGAGAAGCTTAAATCGCAAGAGACTGCCAGAACTTTTGCAGACCACGTACCTCTTAATCTCTCAGGAGGTCCGCCACCAGCATCAAGTGCAGAGGACCAGTGGGAACACTGTCAACAAGCCATCAGAAGTGCCGCCTCTGATGTGCTGGGTTTCACTAGGCGAATACAACGAAACCCCTGGTTCGATGAAGAGTGCCGGCTAGCGCATGCAGCTAAGGACGAGGCCTACCAGGCAATGCTGCAGACTCGAACAAGAGCTGCTGAGAGAGTGGCCCGGGAGCTCTACGGGCTGAAACGAAAAGAGGAGCGCCGACTTCTCAGGAGGAAAAAGAGAGAGCAAGAGAAGCGGGCGGTAGAGTCTATTGAGGGTTGTAGCGGTAGGGGAGATGTTCGAAAATTTTATCAGAGGGTGAAGCGATCCACCCAAGGATTCAAGGCTAGAACGGAAGCCTGCCGAGATGAGAGTGGGAATATGGTAGTAGACACACAGTCAGTGCTGAGGATCTGGAAAGAACACTTCTCTAGACTGCTTAATGGCGAAGACAGCCAAGATGCCGCTAATAGGCAGAACGCTCCATTCAACTTGGACGATGATGGCCAAGAGTTCCGTCCACCCGACCAAACCGAAGTGCAGCTGGCGATATCCAAACTTAAGTCGTACAAGGCTGCAGGTGCGGATGGCTTACAAGCCGAACTATTTAAATCAGCGGGAGATGAATTGGCTAGGAGCATACACCAGCTCATCTGCAAAATTTGGTCGGAGGAAAGTATGCCCGATGAATGGAACCTCGGTATAGTGTGCCCCATCCATAAAAAGGGAGATGTTCTGAAATGTACCAACTACAGAGGAATTAGTCTCCTAAACGTCGCTTATAAAATCTTGTCGGCCATCCTGTGTGACCGCTTAAAACCTTTTGTCAACGATCTGATCGGCCCTTATCAGTGCGGTCTTAGGCCAGGCAAGTCAACCGTCGATCAAATGTTCACACTCCGACAGATTTTAGAAAAATCCCGGGAATTCCAGATCGATACACACCACCTTTTTATCGATTTTAAACTCGCGTATGATAGCGTGAAAAGGGACGAATTATACAGAGCCATGTCGAGTCTCGGCATCCCTGCCAAACTCGTCCGCTTGTGCAGGATGACGATGGAGAAATCTCGCTGCTCCGTCAAAATTGGTAAGAACACCACCGATTCCTTTGATGTTGAGAAAGGATTGAGGCAAGGCGACGCGTTATCATGCAACCTATTCAACATCGTTCTTGAAGCCATTGTACGCAACGCACATGTCAACACCAGCGGTACAATCTATCGAAAGTCCGTTCAATTGCTTGCGTATGCGGATGACATAGACATTGTCGGCAGAACGAAGCGAGCTGTGGCAGGGGCATTTGCGAGCATTGAATCGGAGGCGGCTAGAATGGGATTGGCGGTTAATGAGGACAAGACGAAGTATATGCTGTCATCGAGAGAGGAATCTCAACATCGTCGACTCGGGCAAAATATCGCGATGGACAGATATAACTTCGAAGTTGTCAAGGACTTTGTCTACCTGGGCTCCACTATTACATCGCAGAATGACATCAGTGCAGAGATCAAGCGAAGAATTACTCTTGCCAACCGCTGTTTCTTCGGTCTAAGAAGGCATTTAAGTAGTAAGGCCCTCTCTCAGAGAACCAAGGAGACTTTATACAAAACCCTAATCATCCCGGTCCTGCTTTATGGGTCAGAAGCATGGACACTGAAAGATTCGGATAAAAATCTGCTAGGGTGCTTTGAGAGGAAGATTCTTCGTGTGATTTTCGGTCCGGTGTGTATCGAAGGAGTATGGAGGAGAAGATTCAACGACGAGCTATACGGGCTATACAGCGACGTTGACCTGGTCAAAAAGCTGAAAATACAGCGGCTGAGATGGCTGGGGCAAGTGGAGCGTATGAACAGCAACGCACCTGCCCGACGAGTCTTCGAATCCAACCCCGATGGGGTACGCAGCAGAGGAAGAACCCGTAACAGGTGGCGCAATCAAGTGAATGACGACATCAAAGCACTCGGTGTGCGCAACTGGAAGCGGCTAGCTAGGGACAGAGCTGGCTGGAGGGGCTTGTTAGTTGAGGCCGAAGCCCATCCTGGGCTGTGAGCGCCATCAAGAGTAAGTAAAGTAAGTATTAATGATAGAATCCACATAGTTTTTTTTTTTTGAGATAGTTTATAGTAAGTTATATAAAAAGAATGGGGATGATTCATTCATACAAAATTTATAGATAATAGTTTTAAGTACCAATTGAAAATACGTCGAAGTAATACAATTTTTTTTTTACGATTTACAAAAAAATTATGAAATTGTCATTTGTTTTCGTGTTATAATATGCTTTTTTTTGATTTAGGTATATATCAGAATCTAAATTCTTGTTTGGAGTTTTCGTTATGGAAAAGAGTTAGGATTTTTATTGAAATTAGAAACTTTTTAATGGGAGTCTAAAAAGCGAAATTTGGGAAGTGAATTAAGGGAATGAAGGGGGAGATAAATATAAAGAAGATGTAAGGGGAAGTTGAGGAATTTCCCCTCTTCAAATACCCTAAGTATGTATGTCGATCAAAATAGAAGTTAATGGTAGCTAAACTTCGGGTCCTACATCCTTAAAAAGATGGAATAATAGTTATTGGTCGAACACCAGCTGAGACTTAGGCCTGTATAAAAGTAACACCGTCCTTTCGCGAGTAACAAGAACACCCCCCCCCCCCCCATCGACGAGCTGAGCATGGCAACCAGCAGGCCTTCGGTTACCAACGCGGATGGACACCCCTTTGGACTCCTGCCTAGATGGGCCAGTGGTTCTGTAGGCATTGGTCCTAAAGGTGGGGGAAGTTCTTAGGGGGTAACTTTGGGAAGAGAGTAGAATTTTTGAGAATCGTGCTTTTTTTTGTGGGATCTTTTCTGATACCCTATCGATGGTAGATTCGGTCGGATTAATTTGGTAAGCATGTTGTTTTCAAGCTATATGTAGGTGTAGTGTATGTGAGTTGGCATACAATAAGATTAGTTCCCGAACAGTTTAGAAAACGTTACAAAATAGGCATGGTAGGTAATTACACAGGTAGGTATTTTGGATTGAAATTGGAATGTAGAAATGAAACTTGATAGGAAGGTAGGTACTTTTCTAAGCTTATTTTAATGTAGGTAGGTACCTATAATCAATTGAAATAGGTAAGGTACATAAGGTTTAAATACTTTTTATTGGACGAGAAATTTTATTCGTTCCTGTGAAAAAATTAGATGATGCCAGCCACAGAGAGGCATATACTCATACACATGCTATGCATAATTGTATAGCAGACAGATAGTTTCACAAGCGCACACTTGCAAACATTATATTTATGTGCAGAAAGAACCTACTGAGACTGAGCGACGGCGACATGGCAGATGGCACCGTCATTGTATATATATTCTTATAGTACTATCATGGTTGAAATTTTGTAGTACTAATACTACTCACGAATGTGCCGAAATTGGCATTAAAATCGCTTAAATGCACAGTGGTGACCTGGGGATAACGACGCAAGGAAAAAAAAAAACAATTAGTAAGAGGGAGAGGAGAATATTGATTATATTTGTACAACGATAATGGTAGTAAGGGAGTCAGATGTTTATGTCAGTCAACAGCGAGAATAAGGGGAAGAAAATGAAAACATATGTTTTCCTCTGGGCTTATTCTTGGTTATATTCTTTCGGTATGTGAATGAATTTTTGTTGATTTCTTTTGATGACTGGGTATATGGTTGGTTATATACTAATACAGATAGGCATTTTATTATTTTTTTTTTTGCTCGCCATTTGAAGTTGGTAGGAAAAAAATGTATGAAGGAATTGCTTACATACATAGGTACGCGGTTTTTCAAGATTACTACCTATATTGGGCAATTCGTACCATAATGTATGTATGTACAATTTTATAAATTAGTAGGTAGGTATTATAGGTATTTAATCAAATAAGACTTTTGAAAGAAAATAAGAATAAAAATAGGCATGGTAGGTAGTTACACAGGTAGGTATTTTGGATTGAAATTGGTATGTAGAAAAGAAACTTGATAGGAAGGTAGGTACTTTTCTAAGCTTATTTTAATGTAGGTAGGTACCTATTATCAATTGAAATAGGTAAGGTACATATGTACATATGTAATAACACTAAAAAAATAAACAAAATTATTTTAAATTGAAGGTAGGTAGGTAGGTAGGTATGTAGGTAGGTAACAAATATTTTGAAAATGAAATTTGTTAAGTACCTAAAACTCAATTTTTTTCAATAAAAAAAATTGTGCTAAATATGCAAAACACTGACGGCAAAACATACATGCATTTTTTTATTATCTTCATGATACCTATTGCCAAAATTGGGAGTGCATGAAAGATGACAACATTTACCTATTGTTTTTTTTTTTTCATATCCAAAATGATTTTTGAAAAAGTGTATTTTTTTTTTGATTACTTATTAATTTTTATCTTTTTAATACATCATAAATATAACTTTTTAACTTTTTAATTGACAGATTTATTTAAGAAAGGTTAAAAATTTTGCAATTTTGTTTTCTTTTTTATTAATAACTTTATGAATAAACAATCGTAGAGATTTGTAATGTACTTCTAATTATAACTATACTTTATAAGAATTTTTATAAAAAAAATGTACCTATTAATTATTCATTTTTAAGCTGAGAAATTAACATTATAAGAGTTTGTTTACTATTACTTAATAACATGAGAGTGTGTGCATGGATTGATTTACTTTTTACTTATATATCATCACAATAAGATAACCATTAATTTGATACCACATTTTGTATAAGACCTCCTATATTAGCGCCACAATCGATATTTTAAAATTTATACAAAATCGAATAAAATCCATAGAAATGGTCAGTTTTGTTTATTGTCATCAATCGTCTGCCAGTGCAAAGCATAGTTATCTCAAATTATTTTTTATTGGATTTTTTTTATATAAGAAATCATATCTTCATTTCTACTCGGCGGATTTCAAAAATTAACATTTTTAAATTTTGCTTTCAAATGTGGCTCTGTGTTGTGTATAAAAACTATTGAAGGAGGTTGAAAAATTTCATACTAAAAGGGTGTGCAAATGACCCGTCAAATTTATTTTACCTACCTATATTAAATTCAAAACTTGATGGATTTTTTTTTTTAATAGGCATCTAAATTTTGAATTTCAGATAAGTACTTTTTGATTTGACTAATTTTATGCAGACAAATTGGCAATTTTAATTTTTTTACTGGATTTCATCTGTAAAAAATATTTAGAATGTAAAATTTAAATTTTTTTAAAAATATTTTGTCAAGCTTTGTGAGCAATGCACAGTTATGTTTTATATATACATTTTTTTGTTAGATTTGCAAAACTAATATTTTTTAAATTTGAAAATATTTTTAAAATATAAAAATCGTTGAGAAAGCATGATCCCTTTTGCATTTTTTTTGTAAAAAATTCAATAAAACTAATTTTAGCGTGACTTTTTTTGAAATAATCAGTAAACATTTATTGGAATTATTTTAGAAGAGAATTAGAGCAATAGGTTTGTTGGTTTTGTTTTTCAAAATGTATCAATTTTTTATTAACTTTTACATTTAAAGTCCCAACAATTAAATTGATTTTTCCCTAAATGATATTTGTAGTATGAATTTTTTTAATATTTTGCAAAATATTTTTACAGAGCTATGAAGGTCATAAATTTCTATCTAAATTCATATATGTATAGAAGAATTTTACACATACATTTGTGTATCATTAGTTTTTTTAAATTTAAAAAAAAAATCCATCAAGTTTTGAATTTATTATAGGTAGGTAAAATAAATTTGACGGGTCATTTGCACACCCTTTTAGTATGAAATTTTTCAACCTCCTTCAATAGTTTTTATACACAACACAGAGCCACATTTGAAAGTAAAATTTAAAAATGTTAATTTTTGAAATCCGCCGGAAGAAATGAAGATATGATTTCTAATATAAAAAAAAAACAATAAAAAATAATTTGAGATAACTATGCTTTGCACTGGCAGACAATTGATGACAATAAACAAAACTGACCATTTCTATGGATTTTATTCGATTTTGTATGAATTTTAAAATATCGATTGTGGCGCTAATATAGGAGGTCTTATACAAAATGTGGTATCATATTAATGGTTATCTTATTGTGATGATATATAAGTAAAAAGTAAATCAATCCATGCACACACTCTCATGTTATTAAGTAATTGTAAACAAACTCTTATAATGTTAATTTCTCAGCTTAAAAATGAATAATTAATAGGTACATTTTTTTTATAAAAATTCTTATAAAGTATAGTTATAATTAGAAGTACATTACAAATCTCTATGATTGTTTATTCATAAAGTTATTAATAAAAAAGAAAAAAAGTTGCAAAACTTTTAACCTTTCTTAAATAAATCTGTCAAATAAAAAGTTAAAAAGTTATATTTATGATGTATTAAAAAGATAAAAATTAATAAGTAATCAAAAAAAAATACACTTTTTCACAAAATCATTTTGGATATGAAAAAAAAAACAATAGGTAAATGTTGTCATCTTTCATGCACTCCCAATTTTGGCAATAGGTATCATGAAGATGATAAAAAAAATGCATGTATGTTTTGCCGTCGGTGTTTTGCATATTTAGCAAAATCTTGAAAATTGAGTTTTAGGTACTTAACAAATTTCATTTTCAAAATGTTTGTTACCTACCTAAATACCTACCTACCTTCAATTTAAAATAATTTTGTTTATTTTTTTTAGTGTAATTACATATGTACCTTACCTATTTCAATTGATAATAGGTACCTACATACATTAAAATAAGCTTAGAAAAGTACCTACCTTCCTATCAAGTTTCTTTTCTACATACCAATTTCAATCCAAAATACCTACCTGTGTAACTACCTACCATGCCTATTTTCATTCTTATTTTCTTTCAAAAGTCTTATTTGATTAAATACCTATAACACCTACCTACTAATTTATAAAATTGTACATACATACATTATGGTACGAATTGCCCAATATAGGTAGTAACCTTGAAAAACCGCGTACCTATGTATGTAAGCAATTCCTTCATACATTTTTTTCCTACCAACTTCAAATGGCGAGCAAAAAAAAAAGAATAAAATGCCTATCTGTATTAGTATATAACCAACCATATACCCAGTCATCAAAAGAAATCAACAAAAATTCATTCACATACCGAAAGAATATAACCGAGAATAAGCCCAGAGGAAAACATATGTTTTCATTTTCTTCCCCTTATTCTCGCTGTTGACTGACATAAACATCTGACTCCCTTACTACCATTATCGTTGTACGAATATAATCAATATTCTCCTCTCCCTCTTACTAATTGTTTTTTTTTTTCCTTGCATCGTTATCCCCAGGTCTCAACTGTGCATTTAAGCTATTTTAACGCACATTTCGGCACATTCGTGAGTAGCATTAGTCCTACAAAATTTCAACCATGATAGTACTATAAGAATATATATACAATGATGGCACATGGCACGTTGCGAATGATTTTTTTATAGTTTTTTTTTACTATCGTTTTGTCGTTTGGAATTTGGATATGAGAAATGAGAATATTTTATGTATGGATGAGCGAAGGAGGCGAGATAGGTTTGCGGTTTGGTTGCGGTGGATTTTTTTTATTTTTTGCTTTATCATTTTACCAAATGCATGTACGGGTATAGACTGTAGAGTATATGGAGGAGATGTAAAAATAGATGCAAAAAAGTACCTATATATGTTTTGTACGTCATAATCTTCTTATTGATAAAGAAAATAATGTTCTTTATTAGTTATTACGTAAAATGTAAGTTTTGTTATGAGAATTTTTAAAGAACCGGCCACTGACCGACTCATTCATACGGTTGAATTGTAGGTTGGACTATAATTATGAAAAAAATTTACGGAACAAAATTTTTTGCAAGTGAGTAGGTAGGAAACACGGGATTTTTTGAATAAGGTTCCTGCATAAAAGTAGAGTAAGAAATCGTAAGGTTGTGTAAGGCGTCAAGAAACTGGGAAGGACAAGGAAGTTTTGTTTTGTAAATAAATAGATATTTAAAATATCAAGATGGGAAAGTCGTAGGTACATACCTATCAATATTTTAATATTCTAAAAATATATTTGAGAACACAACTATATCTAAGTGTTTAAAAGTTAAAAATTGACAACCGATTTCGATGAAGTGTACAATGTACAGGGTGATTTGCATAAGGTATGACAAATGCTAGCGCGTGTAGATCTTGAAATAAAACCTTACTTTTAAAGATATAAGCAGTATTTGACTTTAAATTGAGAGCATTAAATATTGAAACTAAAAATAATACTTAATTAGGGTAAGTTTTGAAAAATTTCAGTTTGAACAAAAAAATTATGTTTTTTTTTAATTTTGGGTTTGATTTAAAAATCAAATTTAAGAATAGGTTTCTGGCTCTCAAAAAAGTTATAGCATAATATTAAAAGTGTTACAATTGTTTTTTTATATTATTTTATTTCTGTTTAACTAAAAAATTGGCCCTCCTGCTTTAACGGGGAAATAGACCCCTCTCATACGAATTTCTTTGTCTCAACTCAATCTTCACGACCTAGCCTTTAGTCACTTTCTTATGCAAATCACCGTTTATACTTTTGTATCTATGCCATAAACTTCTGAAATATCTTATATAAATTTTAGGTTTTTTTGTTTTTAGTTCAAAGAATGTAGGTATGCATAAGATTTATTTAAATTTTTAAGACAATCGGTTCAACCGTTTCCAGTTCCTGAATTTTAAAGTTTAAAAAAAAATTAAAGGATTATATTTTTTAAGCGAAATCGAAAACCGTAGAAAAATTACAAAAATCAATCAAGCTCAATTTATTATTAATTTATGTTTAAAAATCAATAAGTACCTATCATTGTACCTTATATCTTTTTTTTTCAATACCAATTCTACATTACAATAAAAATTCCCATAGCATGTTGAATACACATACACATAAGCAAAGGACGCCTATGTAAATACCTAAGTATTTCTCCAGAAACCCATATCTTCATAGGTACATAGCCCACATTTTGTGAGACTGTAAAAAAACATTCAGATGATGAGAATTCCACTAATGCTTCTAAGCACTAGCAAAGAAAAAAAGAATATGTATAAACAAACAATGCTTCTTGAAAACAAGGAAAATAAAATATATGGGTACCTTGTTTCACAAAAACAGGAAGATTCTACTAAAAAAATAACAACATACCTTCCATAATTCGTTTTTTTTAAAACCATGTCTGACGTTTTTTGCTCCAAACAATGATTTTTAAGGCATATTTTGACTTTAATTTAAAAAAATACAAGTTGAACACACAAACACTCTTTTATTTTTAAATAACTTCCGACCAGCACAACACTATAAGTGCTCGTTTTTTTGTAATTAATGGCCAAATCACAATCACGCGTTAGGTCGCTCCGACTTTGACAGGCTTTTTGCCGACTTTACGATATCATGTGTCATTAAGCGCGGCCCTAAAATTTGCAAAATAGAATGTCGCGTCAGGCTTCGGGCTTTGACAAGATAGGAATGTGACAGAATAAAAGATCTGTTTCTTTAAATTAATTTCTCATAATTTGCTTACGGAAAATGGAGAAGCAAGGGTCTCTGTTTTTATTTTTTTTTTAGGTGTGTAGAAATTTTAATGTTTGAGAAGAATAATGCAGGGTCAAACCGGACAAACAAAGATCAACAACTCCATGAAACGTAAAAACTGTTATTGTGAAATGGAATCATGAATGGATCCATGTTCATGAGTATGTTTTAACACTTGTCCGGCGAAATCGTCACCCACTACTTAAACGTCACAAGACCAGCAAATCGTTCCGTATATAAGTTGGAACACAATGATGAAGTGATCTGTTTATTGAAATTGTACACCTGTCCTAAATAAGAAACCAAAAAAACTCATGCGGTCCCCCATCTTAGTACTAACTCACCCGACAATGCTTGATTTCGGTGATCGGTCGAGAATTGAATAGCATGAATGATGCGACAGAAATGAAGAAAAATCCCAAGTTTGCTCGCTAACTTCTACTATTTTGGGGGAGTTGAGAAAAGCCAAAGTTGATCAACTCGGGAGTAGAAAATCAAAAGTTGAAAAAGTCAACTTAGAGTGTATAAAAACTATTTCTCAAGTTGACTGTAAAAATCCCAAAGTTATTTTCAACTTTGAGTGAATAAATTAGGCCTAAAAGTCTGTATACAGTCTCGCAACTTTGTAGATGTTGCAGAATCTGTGCGTTCTCTCGTCTGCATTTGCACGACGACTTTTGAGTCATGCCTTTTTCTAAATTAAATGAGTGCAAACGTGAGATCAAAATCTGAACTCTAATCTAACAAATTTCGACAAGTCATGGCTCAAAAGTCGTCGTGCAAAAGCAGACGCTGAAATTTAACTGGAAAGTACTCATCATAAACAGAACTTACTTTTTTCCCTGTCTATTTTCGTATAGTGCATACCTAATAAACTATTATATCAAAATATCATTTCATTAAAATGCAAAACTTGCTTTATTTATGTACATACATTATATTGTGCGTTTAGTCAATATGTATTTAATTTAATTTCTTTAATTTCTATCAAGAAAACCTACATTGAAAAATAAAAAGTACTCTGGTATCAGATGTACGCAAACCGGAGTGAATTCACTCTCCGGAACCTAAATTCATACTTAATCGAACACGTCCAAAGAAGATACTGACAAAACAGCTGTAAAGAATCGAACATTTTTTTTTTTTCTTTTGAAATGAAACAGAATATAGAATAGATTTCACAGGAAATTGATTTATTTTATTGCTTTTGGTAATGTAAAGAATGTTATTTTAATTCAATCAAAACAACTATTAATATGTAGGTACATAGTGTGCTGGAATAATAAAAATACATAATTATGTTTGCAATTTAGTTTGCAGAATCTCTATACGAAGTAGGTACTGGATGTTGAACCACAATAAAAAAAACTCATATTAACTAGATAATTTCACTGCTGCTGTTGTTGCATTTATTAATCGAGTCACTCAGATAAATAAAATATTAAGTTTTTTATTGATACAAATTTTTGAAAGAATTTTTTTTAAATAAGAAATGTTAAATTAAATAAAAACTTCCGCACCCAAATAAAATCCAACCACAACAAAAATAAAATGAGAACTGTGAAGAACTGTCAAAGCGAAGCCAGAATAAAAAATTGATCTATTCGTGCTTACGATATTTACGATCTGAAGCGACGCAACGCCTGAGGTAACATTTTGGTTTGTTTCATACGAATTCATTGTTTCTGTTCAATATGTCAAAGTCGGAGCGACCTAACGCGTGATTGTGATTTGGCTATAACTGTATCTTACGATCAGAACAAAATCTATAAAAGTGCACTTGCACTGGTTTTTTGTTAAAAAAAACTGTATCTTACGATCAGAACAAACACTATGGGCCTTACCAATAATCAAATTTAGAGATCAGTTAAATATTTAAGTGGACTCTAAATAACTAACCAATTTTAGAGTAAAGAAACGCATGTTTAAACTCGTGATTAGGTGTAAACGCCACGTTTGTGCTGTCATTCTGAAAAGCAAAGGAGAAAAATAATTACCCTTATCCTCTATGTTTGTCGCTTACAATTGAATTAAATTGCTTGTTCGTGAATTTTGTTGCAAAGCTATAAAACTAATAAGGTAATAGTACAAGAGCCGACAGCAAAATTTGGGAGTGGATGTATAACCAAAATCTGAGTATTAGTAAAGTCTGGAGGGTTTCCTAAATTTTTTTTAGGGGTATTATCACTTCCATCAATTTTTTAAAAATAAAATTTGCTGTCGGATCTTAGACTATAATCAAAATAAACAAATATATTTATTCCTTCTTATTTGTTTATTTGTAGATTTCAATTTGAGAGTGAATGGCGAAAAACTAACACTAATAATCGCACGCAGCCTAAAAATTGATTGATGACTTTTTTTATGATAACTAAGATGTCATTGTCCGCGATCAAAAACCTATGTAGAGCTATCCACACAAGTTTTTGTTGTTGTAATACCATGTAAAAAAAAACTTCTGATTACGAAACAGCTTTTGCTGTTGGGGAGCTTTCCATTTGTATCCCAAGCGAAATTGTTAAAAAAGCCGACTACAAAATGCAAATATTTGGCGTCATTGAGTTGTATTTTGCTAAAAACACTTTCAATTAACCTATCCGGTTTTGGTTGACCAGAAACCTATATGCTTTCTTAGATAGGCTATCGCATCGATTCTTGAACGCGGCCATTTCCATTCACAGAAGCTGTCTGTTTGGAAACAAATGTAGTAGATAGTGTAATAGGGCACTGATTAGTTAAAGACGTGTTTAATTTGGTTATTGGTAAACACACAAATTAACTCGTCTCTAAAGTTTAACGTGGCGTTTCTCTAAACGCTTGTTTATACATTAATTATTGGTAAGCCCCTATATGTATAAGTGCATTAGCACCCTTTTTAAAAAATAACTGTATCTTGCGATCAGAACAACACTATAAAAGTATCACCAAAATACAAATCTTTATTTAGTTGTTTAAAAATAGTTTTTTTTTTCTTTCACAAATCCAATAAAATCAATAATAGGCTATTGAATAGACCTTTTAGTAAAGAACAATTGCGTTCACGGGTTTTTATTATTGAATATTTGATTGTGGAACTTAAGCTTACCTAAAACACAAAATTCGCTTAAATTCATCCATGCGTTTTTGAGAGAATGGTCACACTGTTCATTTTCCAATATTGTCGGTATAACTCGAAAACTGAGCCGAATTTGTGAATTAAACTCAAGAAACTTTTTGTAAGAAATTAGATTTTCTATCAAAATTGGTGGTTTAAAAAATTTTATAAACAAATTTAAGCAGGGCAATTTGCCAAAAACTGACCTAAAAAAATCGAAAAATCACTGATTTGAATTTTTTTTACTAAATTGCCCATAACTTTTTTTGGAGTAAAGGTTTTTGCGAGATATATCAGAATGAAAAAAAGTAGATGCTCAAGCCTTTAATATGACAGATCAAAACAATTTTTTGGATGCAAATTGGGGAAAATATATCCTATTAAAAATAACCTTTTCTAATATTTTTTTGTAGTTTTGGCTCGTAAGCATCTTTTTGACTTGCAATTCATTGGTACTATATCGCAAATTTCCCATTCTTGAAATAATTTTAAGTAGATATTTTTATCAAATATGTCATTAGGTTAATAGAGAATTCGAAAATGGTATGTCCCGCAGTTTTATCTGTCCATCTGTCAATTTGTAACACCTAGGCCTACAGACTGAACGGATGGATCGATTTCTATAAAACAAAGTACTTTCTGTTTTTAAGGTATGTTTTATATATTCAATTGAAATTTTTGTTTTTGGACCATAAATAGTGGTAGCTTGCATAAAACCATTTTTTGCATTTCCTTCTGAATGAATTTTAATTATAAAAAAGTTTTGAATCATTTGCTGGGGTCGTCAACTTTAAAATCATCCATATCCGAGGCTTGTTGTTTTGGAACAACTTTTTTTTACGTGGTAGGGAAGTTACCCCGACGCACAACCCTCGACCCGGAGGACCAGACCCTTCGTATAACTCCAAGGGTAGGGAGCCGGATAAACCACTCCTTATAGGCCTGAGCTACAAATATGTCGTAGTAGCCCATATAAGGTGCTAACTAACGAAACAAGGACAATGAATTTCGGATCGACGCAACGCCTGAGGTAACATTTTGGTTTGTTTCATACGAATTCATTGTTTCTATTCAATATGTTAAAGTCGGAGCGACCTAACGCGTGATTGTGATTTGGCTATAACTGTATCTTACGATCAGAACAAAATCTATAAAAGTGCACTTGCACTGGTTTTTTGTTAAAAAAACTGTATCTTACGATCAGAACAAACACTATGGGCCTTACCAATAATCAAATTTAGAGATCAGTTAAATATTTAAGTGGACTCTAAATAATTAACCAATTTTAGAGTAAAGAAACGCATGTTTAAACTCGTGATTAGGTGTAAACGCCACGTTTGTGCTGTTATTCTGAAAAGCAAAGGAGAAAAATAATTACCCTTATCCTCTATGTTTGTCGCTTACAATTGAATTAAATTGCTTGTTCGTGAATTTTGTTGCAAAGCTATAAAACTAATAAGGTAATAGTACAAGAGCCGACAGCAAAATTTGGGAGTGGATGTATAACCAAAATCTGAGTATTAGTAAAGTCTGGAGGGTTTCCTAAATTTTTTTTCAGGGGTATTATCACTTCCATCAATTTTTTAAAAATAAAATTTGCTGTCGGCTCTTAGACTATAATTAAAATATACAAATATATTTATTCCTTCTTATTGGTTTATTTGTAGATTTCAATTTGAGAGTGAATGGCAAAAAACTAACACTAATAATCGCACGCAGCTTAAAAATTGTTTGATGACTTTTTTTATGATAACTAAGATGTCATTGTCCGCGATCAAAAACCTATGTAAGGCTATCCACACAAGTTTTTGTTGTTGTAATACCATGTAAAAAAAAACTGCTGATTACGAAACAGCTTTTGCTGTTGGGGAGCTTTCCATTTGTATCCCAAGCGAAATTGTTAAAAAAGCCGACTACAAAATGCAAATATTTGGCGTCATTGAGTTGTATTTTGCTAAAAACACTTTCATTTAACCTATCCGGTTTTGGTTGACCAGAAACCTATATGCTTTCTTAGATAGGCTATCGCATCGATTCTTGAACGCGGCCATTTCCATTCACAGAAGCTGTCTGTTTGGAAACAAATGTAGTAGATAGTGTAATAAGGCACTGATTAGTTAAAGACGTGTTTAATTTGGTTATTGGTAAACGCACAAATTAACTCGTCTCTAAAGTTTAACGTGGCGTTTCTCTAAACGCTTGTTTATACATTAATTATTGGTAAGCCCCTATATGTATAAGTGCATTAGCACCCTTTTTAAAAAATAACTGTATCTTGCGATCAGAACAACACTATAAAAGTATCACCAAAATACAAATCTTCATTTAGTTGTTTAAAAATAGTTTTTTTTTTCTTTCACAAATCCAATAAAATCAATAATAGGCTATTGAATAGACCTTTTAGTAAAGAACAATTGCGTTCACGGGTTTTTATTATTGAATATTTGATTGTGGAACTTAAGCTTACCTAAAACACAAAATTCGCTTAAATTCATCCATGCGTTTCTAAGAGAATGGTCACACTGGTCATTTTTCAATATTGTCGGTATAACTCGAAAACTGAGCCGAATTTGTGAATTAAACTCAAGAAACTTATTGTAAGAAATTAGAATTTCTATCAAAATTGGTGGTTTAAAAAATTTTATAAACAAATTTAAGCAGGGCAATTTGCCAAAAACTGACCTAAAAAATCGAAAAATCACTGATTTGAATTTTTTTTACTAAATTGCCCATAACTTTTTTTGGAGTAAAGGTTTTTGCGAGATATATCAGAATGAAAAAAAGTAGATGCTCAAGCCTTTAATATGACAGATCAAAACAATTTTTTGGATGCAAATTGGGGAAAATATATCCTATTAAAAATAACCTTTTCTAATATTTTTTTGTAGTTTTGGCTCGTAAGCATCTTTTTGACTTGGAATTCATTGGTACTATATCGCAAATTTCCCATTCTTGAAATAATTTTAAGTAGATATTTTTATCAAATATGTCATTACGTTAATAGAGAATTCGAAAATGGTATGTCCCGCAGTTTTATCTGTCCATCTGTCAATTTGTAACACCTAGGCCTACAGACTGAACGGATGGATCGATTTCTATAAAACAAAGTACTTTCTGTTTTTAAGGTATGTTTTATATATTCAATTGAAATTTTTGTTTTTGGACCATAAATAGTGGTAGCTTGCATAAAACCATTGTTTGCATTTCCTTCTGAATGAATTTTAATTATAAAAAAGTTTTGAATCATTTGCTGGGGTCGTCAACTTTAAAATCATCCATATCCGAGGCTTGTTGTTTTGGAACAACTTTTTTTTACGTGGTAGGGAAGTTACCCCGACGCACAACCCTCGACCCGGAGGACCAGACCCTTCGTATAACTCCAAGGGTAGGGAGCCGGATAAACCACTCCTTATAGGCCTGAGCTACAAATATGTCGTAGTAGCCCATATAAGGTGCTAACTAACGAAACAAGGACAATGAATTTCGGATCGACGCAACGCCTGAGGTAACATTTTGGTTTGTTTCATACGAATTCATTGTTTCTATTCAATATGTTAAAGTCGGAGCGACCTAACGCGTGATTGTGATTTGGCTATAACTGTATCTTACGATCAGAACAAAATCTATAAAAGTGCACTTGCACTGGTTTTTTGTTAAAAAAACTGTATCTTACGATCAGAACAAACACTATGGGCCTTACCAATAATCAAATTTAGAGATCAGTTAAATATTTAAGTGGACTCTAAATAATTAACCAACTTTAGAGTAAAGAAACGCATGTTTAAACTCGTGATTAGGTGTAAACGCCACGTTTGTGCTGTCATTCTGAAAAGCAAAGGAGAAAAATAATTACCCTTATCCTCTATGTTTGTCGCTTACAATTGAATTAAATTGCTTGTTCGTGAATTTTGTTGCAAAGCTATAAAACTAATAAGGTAATAGTACAAGAGCCGACAGCAAAATTTGGGAGTGGATGTATAACCAAAATCTGAGTATTAGTAAAGTCTGGAGGGTTTCCTAAATTTTTTTTCAGGGGTATTATCACTTCCATCAATTTTTTAAAAATAAAATTTGCTGTCGGCTCTTAGACTATAATCAAAATAAACAAATATATTTATTCCTTCTTATTTGTTTATTTGTAGTTTTCAATTTGAGAGTGAATGGCGAAAAACTAACACTAATAATCGCACGCAGCCTAAAAATTGTTTGATGACTTTTTTTATGATAACTAAGATGTCATTGTCCGCGATCAAAAACCTATGTAGAGCTATCCACACAAGTTTTTGTTGTTGTAATACCATGTTAAAAAAAAACTGCTGATTACGAAACAGCTTTTGCTGTTGGGGAGCTTTCCATTTGTATCCCAAGCGAAATTGTTAAAAAAGCCGACTACAAAATGCAAATATTTGGCGTCATTGAGTTGTATTTTGCTAAAAACACTTTCATTTAACCTATCCGGTTTTGGTTGACCAGAAACCTATATGCTTTCTTAGATAGGCTATCGCATCGATTCTTGAATGCGGCCATTTCCATTCACAGAAGCTGTCTGTTTGGAAACAAATGTAGTAGATAGTGTAATAAGGCACTGATTAGTTAAAGACGTGTTTAATTTGGTTATTGGTAAACACACAAATTAACTCGTCTCTAAAGTTTAACGTGGCGTTTCTCTTAACGCTTGTTTATACATTAATTATTGGTAAGCCCCTATATGTATAAGTGCATTAGCACCCTTTTTAAAAAATAACTGTATCTTGCGATCAGAACAATACTTTAAAAGTATCACCAAAATACAAATCTTCATTTAGTTGTTTAAAAATAGTTTTTTTTTCTTTCACAAATCCAATAAAATCAATAATAGGCTATTGAATAGACCTTTTAGTAAAGAACAATTGCGTTCACGGGTTTTTATTATTGAATATTTGATTGTGGAACTTAAGCTTACCTAAAACACAAAATTCGCTTAAATTCATCCATGCGTTTCTGAGAGAATGGTCACACTGGTCATTTTTCAATATTGTCGGTATAACTCGAAAACTGAGCCGAATTTGTGAATTAAACTCAAGAAACTAATTGTAAGAAATTAGATTTTCTATCAAAATTGGTGGTTTAAAAAATTTTATAAACAAATTTAAGCAGTGCAATTTGCCAAAAACTGACCTAAAAAAATCGAAAAATCACTGATTTGAATTTTTTTTACTAAATTGCCCATAACTTTTTTTGGAGTAAAGGTTTTTGCGAGATATATCAGAATGAAAAAAAGTAGATGCTCAAGCCTTTAATATGACAGATCAAAACAATTTTTTGGATGCAAATTGGGGAAAATATTTCCTATTAAAAATAACCTCTTCTAATATTTTTTTGTAGTTTTGGCTCGTAAGCATCTTTTTGACTTGCAATTCATTGGTACTATATCGCAAATTTCCCATTCTTGAAATAATTTTAAGTAGATATTTTTATCAAATATGTCATTACGTTAATAGAGAATTCGAAAATGGTATGTCCCGCAGTTTTATCTGTCCATCTGTCAATTTGTAACACCTAGGCCTACAGACTGAACGGATGGATCGATTTCTATAAAACAAAGTACTTTCTGTTTTTAAGGTATGTTTTATATATTCAATTGAAATTTTTGTTTTTGGACCATAAATAGTGGTAGCTTGCATAAAACCATTGTTTGCATTTCCTTCTGAATGAATTTTAATTATAAAAAAGTTTTGAATCATTTGCTGGGGTCGTCAACTTTAAAATCATCCATATCCGAGGCTTGTTGTTTTGGAACAACTTTTTTTTACGTGGTAGGGAAGTTACCCCGACGCACAACCCTCGACCCGGAGGACCAGACCCTTCGTATAACTCCAAGGGTAGGGAGCCGGATAAACCACTCCTTATAGGCCTGAGCTACAAATAAGTCGTAGTAGCCCATATAAGGTGCTAACTAACGAAACAAGGACAATGAATTTCGGATCGACGCAACGCCTGAGGTAACATTTTGGTTTGTTTCATACGAATTCATTGTTTCTATTCAATATGTTAAAGTCGGAGCGACCTAACGCGTGATTGTGATTTGGCTATAACTGTATCTTACGATCAGAACAAAATCTATAAAAGTGCACTTGCACTGGTTTTTTGTTAAAAAAACTGTATCTTACGATCAGAACAAACACTATGGGCCTTACCAATAATCAAATTTAGAGATCAGTTAAATATTTAAGTGGACTCTAAATAATTAACCAACTTTAGAGTAAAGAAACGCATGTTTAAACTCGTGATTAGGTGTAAACGCCACGTTTGTGCTGTCATTCTGAAAAGCAAAGGAGAAAAATAATTACCCTTATCCTCTATGTTTGTCGCTTACAATTGAATTAAATTGCTTGTTCGTGAATTTTGTTGCAAAGCTATAAAACTAATAAGGTAATAGTACAAGAGCCGACAGCAAAATTTGGGAGTGGATGTATAACCAAAATCTGAGTATTAGTAAAGTCTGGAGGGTTTCCTAAATTTTTTTTCAGGGGTATTATCACTTCCATCAATTTTTTTAAAATAAAATTTGCTGTCGGCTCTTAGACTATAATCAAAATAAACAAATATATTTATTCCTTCTTATTTGTTTATTTGTAGATTTCAATTTGAGAGTGAATGGCGAAAAACTAACACTAATAATCGCACGCAGCCTAAAAATTGTTTGATGACTTTTTTTATGATAACTAAGATGTCATTGTCCGCGATCAAAAACCTATGTAGAGCTATCCACACAAGTTTTTGTTTTGTAATACCATGTAAAAAAAAACTGCTGATTACGAAACAGCTTTTGCTTTCCATTTGTATCCCAAGCGAAATTGTTAAAAAGCCGACTACAAAATGCAAATATTTGGCGTCATTGAGTTGTATTTTGCTAAAAACACTTTCAATTAACCTATCCGGTTTTGGTTGACCAGAAACCTATATGCTTTCTTAGATAGGCTATCGCATCGATTCTTGAACGCGGCCATTTCCATTCACAGAAGCTGTCTGTTTGGAAACAAATGTAGTAGATAGTGTAATAGGGCACTGATTAGTTAAAGACGTGTTTAATTTGGTTATTGGTAAACACACAAATTCACTCGTCTCTAATGTTTAACGTGGCGTTTCTCTAAACGCTTGTTTATACATTAATTATTGGTAAGCCCCTATATGTATAAGTGCATTAGCACCCTTTTTAAAAAATAACTGTATCTTGCGATCAGAACAACACTATAAAAGTATCACCAAAATACAAATCTTTATTTAGTTGTTTAAAAATAGTTTTTTTTTTCTTTCACAAATCCAATAAAATCAATAATAGGCTATTGAATAGACCTTTTAGTAAAGAACAATTGCGTTCACGGGTTTTTATTATTGAATATTTGATTGTGGAACTTAAGCTTACCTAAAACACAAAATTCGCTTAAATTCATCCATGCGTTTCTGAGAGAATGGTCACACTGGTCATTTTTCAATATTGTCGGTATAACTCGAAAACTGAGCCGAATTTGTAATTTAAACTCAAGAAACAAAATTGGTGGTTTAAAAAATTTTATAAACAAATTTAAGCAGGGCAATTTGCCAAAAACTGACCTAAAAAAATCGAAAAATCACTGATTTGAATTTTTTTTACCAAATTGCCCATAATTGCTCCAAGTTGGAGTAAAGGTTTTTGCGAGATATATCAGAATGAAAAAAAGTAGATGCTCAAGCCTTTAGTATGACAGATCAAAACAATTTTTTGGATGCAAATTGGGGAAAATATATCCTATTAAAAATAACCTTTTCTAATATTTTTTTGTAGTTTTGGCTCGTAAGCATCTTTTTGACTTGCAATTCATTGGTACTATATCGCAAATTTCCCATTCTTGAAATAATTTTAAGTAGATATTTTTATCAAATATGTCATTACGTTAATAGAGAATTCGAAAATGGTATGTCCCGCAGTTTTATCTGTCCATCTGTCAATTTGTAACACCTAGGCCTACAGACTGAACGGATGGATCGATTTCTATAAAACAAAGTACTTTCTGTTTTTAAGGTATGTTTTATATATTCAATTGAAATTTTTGTTTTTGGACCATAAATAGTGGTAGCTTGCATAAAACCATTGTTTGCATTTCCTTCTGAATGAATTTTAATTATAAAAACTTTTGAATCATTTGCTGGGGTCGTCAACTTTAAAATCATCCATATCCGAGGCTTGTTGTTTTGGAACAACTTTTTTTTACGTGGTAGTGAAGTTACCCCGACGCACAACCCTCGACCCGGAGGACCAGACCCTTCGTATAACTCCAAGGGTAGGGAGCCGGATAAACCACTCCTTATAGGCCTGAGCTACAAATATGTCGTAGTAGCCCATATAAGGTGCTAACTAACGAAACAAGGACAATGAATTTCGGATCGACGCAACGCCTGAGGTAACATTTTGGTTTGTTTCATACGAATTCATTGTTTCTATTCAATATGTTAAAGTCGGAGCGACCTAACGCGTGATTGTGATTTGGCTATAACTGTATCTTACGATCAGAACAAAATCTATAAAAGTGCACTTGCACTGGTTTTTTGTTAAAAAAAACTGTATCTTACGATCAGAACAAACACTATGGGCCTTACCAATAATCAAATTTAGAGATCAGTTAAATATTTAAGTGGACTCTAAATAATTAACCAATTTTAGAGTAAAGAAACGCATGTTTAAACTCGTGATTAGGTGTAAACGCCACGTTTGTGCTGTCATTCTGAAAAGCAAAGGAGAAAAATAATTACCCTTATCCTCTATGTTTGTCGCTTACAATTGAATTAAATTGCTTGTTCGTGAATTTTGTTGCAAAGCTATAAAACTAATAAGGTAATAGTACAAGAGCCGACAGCAAAATTTGGGAGTGGATGTATAACCAAAATCTGAGTATTAGTAAAGTCTGGAGGGTTTCCTAAATTTTTTTTCAGGGGTATTATCACTTCCATCAATTTTTTAAAAATAAAATTTGCTGTCGGCTCTTAGACTATAATCAAAATAAACAAATATATTTATTCCTTCTTATTTGTTTATTTGTAGATTTCAATTTGAGAGTGAATGGCGAAAAACTAACACTAATAATCGCACGCAGCCTAAAAATTGTTTGATGACTTTTTTTTATGATAACTAAGATGTCATTGTCCGCGATCAAAAACCTATGTAGAGCTATCCACACAAGTTTTTGTTTTGTAATACCATGTAAAAAAAAACTGCTGATTACGAAACAGCTTTTGCTGTTGGGGAGCTTTCCATTTGTATCCCAAGCGAAATTGTTAAAAAAGCCGACTACAAAATGCAAATATTTGGCGTCATTGAGTTGTATTTTGCTAAAAACACTTTCATTTAACCTATCCGGTTTTGGTTGACCAGAAACCTATATGCTTTCTTAGATAGGCTATCGCATCGATTCTTGAACGCGGCCATTTCCATTCACAGAAGCTGTCTGTTTGGAAACAAATGTAGTAGATAGTGTAATAGGGCACTGATTAGTTAAAGACGTGTTTAATTTGGTTATTGGTAAACACACAAATTAACTCGTCTCTAAAGTTTAACGTGGCGTTTCTCTAAACGCTTGTTTATACATTAATTATTGGTAAGACCCTATATGTATAAGTGCATTAGCACCCTTTTTAAAAAATAACTGTATCTTGCGATCAGAACAACACTATAAAAGTATCACCAAAATACAAATACAAATGTTTAAAAATAGTTTTTTTTTTTCTTTCACAAATCCAATAAAATCAATAATAGGCTATTGAATAGACCTTTTAGTAAAGAACAATTGCGTTCACGGGTTTTTATTATTGAATATTTGATTGTGGAACTTAAGCTTACCTAAAACACAAAATTCGCTTAAATTCATCCATGCGTTTCTGAGAGAATGGTCACACTGGTCATTTTTCAATATTGTCGGTATAACTCGAAAACTGAGCCGAATTTGTGAATTAAACTCAAGAAACTTTTTGTAAGAAATTAGATTTTCTATCAAAATTGGTGGTTTAAAAAATTTTATAAACAAATTTAAGCAGGGCAATTTGCCAAAAACTGACCTAAAAAAATCGAAAAATCACTGATTTGAATTTTTTTTACTAAATTGCCCATAACTTTTTTTGGAGTAAAGGTTTTTGCGAGATATATCAGAATGAAAAAAAGTAGATGCTCAAGCCTTTAGTATGACAGATCAAAACAATTTTTTGGATGCAAATTGGGGAAAATATATCCTATTAAAAATAACCTTTTCTAATATTTTTTTGTAGTTTTGGCTCGTAAGCATCTTTTTGACTTGCAATTCATTGGTACTATATCGCAAATTTCCCATTCTTGAAATAATTTTAAGTAGATATTTTTATCAAATATGTCATTAGGTTAATAGAGAATTCGAAAATGGTATGTCCCGCAGTTTTATCTGTCCATCTGTCAATTTGTAACACCTAGGCCTACAGACTGAACGGATGGATCGATTTCTATAAAACAAAGTACTTTCTGTTTTTAAGGTATGTTTTATATATTCAATTGAAATTTTTGTTTTTGGACCATAAATAGTGGTAGCTTGCATAAAACCATTGTTTGCATTTCCTTCTGAATGAATTTTAATTATAAAAAAGTTTTGAATCATTTGCTGGGGTCGTCAACTTTAAAATCATCCATATCCGAGGCTTGTTGTTTTGGAACAACTTTTTTTTACGTGGTAGGGAAGTTACCCCGACGCACAACCCTCGACCCGGAGGACCAGACCCTTCGTATAACTCCAAGGGTAGGGAGCCGGATAAACCACTCCTTATAGGCCTGAGCTACAAATATGTCGTAGTAGCCCATATAAGGTGCTAACTAACGAAACAAGGACAATGAATTTCGGATCGACGCAACGCCTGAGGTAACATTTTGGTTTGTTTCATACGAATTCATTGTTTCTATTCAATATGTCAAAGTCGGAGCGACCTAACGCGTGATTGTGATTTGGCTATAACTGTATCTTACGATCAGAACAAAATCTATAAAAGTGCACTTGCACTGGTTTTTTGTTAAAAAAAACTGTATCTTACGATCAGAACAAACACTATGGGCCCTACCAATAATCAAATTTAGAGATCAGTTTAATATTTAAGTGGACTCTAAATAATTTACCAATTTTAGAGTAAAGAAACGCATGTTTAAACTCGTGATTAGGTGTAAACGCCACGTTTGTGCTGTCATTCTAAAAAGCAAAGGAGAAAAATAATTACCCTTATCCTCTATGTTTGTCGCTTACAATTGAATTAAATTGCTTGTTCGTGAATTTTGTTGCAAAGCTATAAAACTAATAAGGTAATAGTACAAGAGCCGACAGCAAAATTTGGGAGTGGATGTATAACCAAAATCTGAGTATTAGTAAAGTCTGGAGGGTTTCCTAAATTTTTTTTCAGGGGTATTATCACTTCCATCAATTTTTTAAAAATAAAATTTGCTGTCGGCTCTTAGACTATAATCAAAATAAACAAATATATTTATTCCTTCTTATTTGTTTATTTGTAGATTTCAATTTGAGAGTGAATGGCGAAAAACTAACACTAATAATCGCACGCAGCCTAAAAATTGTTTGATGACTTTTTTTATGATAACTAAGATGTCATTGTCCGCGATCAAAAACCTATGTAGAGCTATCCACACAAGTTTTTGTTGTTGTAATACCATGTAAAAAAAAACTGCTGATTACGAAACAGCTTTTGCTGTTGGGGAGCTTTCCATTTGTATCCCAAGCGAAATTGTTAAAAAAGCCGACTACAAAATGCAAATATTTGGCGTCATTGAGTTGTATTTTGCTAAAAACACTTTCAATTAACCTATCCGGTTTTGGTTGACCAGAAACCTATATGCTTTCTTAGACAGGCTATCGCATCGATTCTTGAACGCGGCCATTTCCATTCACAGAAGCTGTCTGTTTGGAAACAAATGTAGTAGATAGTGTAATAGGGCACTGATTAGTTAAAGACGTGTTTAATTTGGTTATTGGTAAACACACAAATTAACTCGTCTCTAATGTTTAACGTGGCGTTTCTCTAAACGCTTGTTTATACATTAATTATTGGTAAGCCCCTATATGTATAAGTGCATTAGCACCCTTTTTAAAAAATAACTGTATCTTGCGATCAGAACAACACTATAAAAGTATCACCAAAATACAAATCTTTATTTAGTTGTTTAAAAATAGTTTTTTTTTTCTTTCACAAATCCAATAAAATCAATTATAGGCTATTGAATAGACCTTTTAGTAAAGAACAATTGCGTTCACGGGTTTTTATTATTGAATATTTGATTGTGGAACTTAAGCTTACCTAAAACACAAAATTCGCTTAAATTCATCCATGCGTTTCTGAGAGAATGGTCACACTGGTCATTTTTCAATATTGTCGGTATAACTCGAAAACTGAGCCAAATTTGTGAATTAAACTCAAGAAACAAAATTGGTGGTTTAAAAAATTTTATAAACAAATTTAAGCAGGGCAATTTGCCAAAAACTGACCTAAAAAAATCGAAAAATCACTGATTTGAATTTTTTTTACCAAATTGCTCATAACTTTTTTTGGAGTAAAGGTTTTTGCGAGATATATCAGAATGAAAAAAAGTAGATGCTCAAGCCTTTAGTATGACAGATCAAAACAATTTTTTGGATGCAAATTGGGGAAAATATATCCTATTAAAAATAACCTTTTCTAATATTTTTTTGTAGTTTTGGCTCGTAAGCATCTTTTTGACTTGCAATTCATTGGTACTATATCGCAAATTTCCCATTCTTGAAATAATTTTAAGTAGATATTTTTATCAAATATGTCATTACGTTAATAGAGAATTCGAAAATGGTATGTCCCGCAGTTTTATCTGTCCATCTGTCAATTTGTAACACCTAGGCCTACAGACTGAACGGATGGATCGATTTCTATAAAACAAAGTACTTTCTGTTTTTAAGGTATGTTTTATATATTCAATTGAAATTTTTGTTTTTTGGACCATAAATACTGGTAGCTTGCATAAAACCATTGTTTGCATTTCCTTCTGAATGAATTTTAATTATAAAAAGTTTTGAATCATTTGCTGGGGTCGTCAACTTTAAAATCATCCATATCCGAGGCTTGTTGTTTTGGAACAACTTTTTTTTACGTGGTATGGAAGTTACCCCGACGCACAACCCTCGACCCGGAGGACCAGACCCTTCGTATAACTCCAAGGGTAGGGAGCCGGATAAACCACTCCTTATAGGCCTGAGCTACAAATATGTCGTAGTAGCCCATATAAGGTGCTAACTAACGAAACAAGGACAATGAATTTCGGATCGACGCAACGCCTGAGGTAACATTTTGGTTTGTTTCATACGAATTCATTGTTTCTATTCAATATGTTAAAGTCGGAGCGACCTAACGCGTGATTGTGATTTGGCTATAACTGTATCTTACGATCAGAACAAAATCTATAAAAGTGCACTTGCACTGGTTTTTTGTTAAAAACTGTATCTTACGATCAGAACAAACACTATGGGCCTTACCAATAATCAAATTTAGAGATCAGTTAAATATTTAAGTGGACTCTAAATAATAAACCAATTTTAGAGTAAAGAAACGCATGTTTAAACTCGTGATTAGGTGTAAACGCCACGTTTGTGCTGTCATTCTGAAAAGCAAAGGAGAAAAATAATTACCCTTATCCTCTATGTTTGTCGCTTACAATTGAATTAAATTGCTTGTTCGTGAATTTTGTTGCAAAGCTATAAAACTAATAAGGTAATAGTACAAGAGCCGACAGCAAAATTTGGGAGTGGATGTATAACCAAAATCTGAGTATTAGTAAAGTCTGGAGGGTTTCCTAAATTTTTTTTCAGGGGTATTATCACTTCCATCAATTTTTTAAAAATAAAATTTGCTGTCGGCTCTTAGACTATAATCAAAATAAACAAATATATTTATTCCTTCTTATTTGTTTATCTGTAGATTTCAATTTGAGAGTGAATGGCGAAAAACTAACACTAATAATCGCACGCAGCCTAAAAATTGTCTGATGACTTTTTTTATGATAACTAAGATGTCATTGTCCGCGATCAAAAACCTATGTAGAGCTATCCACACAAGTTTTTGTTTTGTAATACCATGTAAAAAAAAACTGCTGATTACGAAACAGCTTTTGCTGTTGGGGAGCTTTCCATTTGTATCCCAAGCGAAATTGTTAAAAAAGCCGACTACAAAATGCAAATATTTGGCGTCATTGAGTTGTATTTTGCTAAAAACACTTTCATTTAACCTATCCGGTTTTGGTTGACCAGAAACCTATATGCTTTCTTAGATAGGCTATCGCATCGATTCTTGAACGCGGCCATTTCCATTCACAGAAGCTGTCTGTTTGGAAACAAATGTAGTAGATAGTGTAATAGGGCACTGATTAGTTAAAGACGTGTTTAATTTGGTTATTGGTAAACACACAAATTAACTCGTCTCTAAAGTTTAACGTGGCGTTTCTCTAAACGCTTGTTTATACATTAATTATTGGTAAGACCCTATATGTATAAGTGCATTAGCACCCTTTTTAAAAAATAACTGTATCTTGCGATCAGAACAACACTATAAAAGTATCACCAAAATACAAATCTTTATTTAGTTGTTTAAAAATAGTTTTTTTTTTCTTTCACAAATCCAATAAAATCAATAATAGGCTATTGAATAGACCTTTTAGTAAAGAACAATTGCGTTCACGGGTTTTTATTATTGAATATTTGATTGTGGAACTTAAGCTTACCTAAAACACAAAATTCGCTTAAATTCATCCATGCGTTTCTGAGAGAATGGTCACACTGGTCATTTTTCAATATTGTCGGTATAACTCGAAAACTGAGCCGAATTTGTGAATTAAACTCAAGAAACTTTTTGTAAGAAATTAGATTTTCTATCAAAATTGGTGGTTTAAAAAATTTTATAAACAAATTTAAGCAGGGCAATTTGCCAAAAACTGACCTAAAAAAATCGAAAAATCACTGATTTGAATTTTTTTTTACTAAATTGCCCATAACTTTTTTCGGAGTAAAGGTTTTTGCGAGATATATCAGAATGAAAAAAGTAGATGCTCAAGCCTTTAATATGACAGATCAAAACAATTTTTTGGATGCAAATTGGGGAAAATATATCCTATTAAAAATAACCTTTTCAAATATTTTTTTGTAGTTTTGGCTCGTAAGCATCTTTTTGACTTGCAATTCATTGGTACTATATCGCAAATTTCCCATTCTTGAAATAATTTTAAGTAGATATTTTTATCAAATATGTCATTACGTTAATAGAGAATTCGAAAATGGTATGTCCCGCAGTTTTATCTGTCCATCTGTCAATTTGTAACACCTAGGCCTACAGACTGAACGGATGGATCGATTTCTATAAAACAAAGTACTTTCTGTTTTTAAGGTATGTTTTATATATTCAATTGAAATTTTTGTTTTTGGACCATAAATAGTGGTAGCTTGCATAAAACCATTGTTTGCATTTCCTTCTGAATGAATTTTAATTATAAAAACTTTTGAATCATTTGCTGGGGTCGTCAACTTTAAAATCATCCATATCCGAGGCTTGTTGTTTTGGAACAACTTTTTTTTACGTGGTGGGGAAGTTACCCCGACGCACAACCCTCGACCCGGAGGACCAGACCCTTCGTATAACTCCAAGGGTAGGGAGCCGGATAAACCACTCCTTATAGGCCTGAGCTACAAATATGTCGTAGTAGCCCATATAAGGTGCTAACTAACGAAACAAGCACAATGAATTTCGGATCGACGCAACACCTGAGGTAACATTTTGGTGTGTTTCATACGAATTCATTGTTTCTATTCAATATGTCAAAGTCGGAGCGACCTAACGCGTGATTGTGATTTGGCTATAACTGTATCTTACGATCAGAACAAAATCTATAAAAGTGCACTTGCACTGGTTTTTTGTTAAAAAAAACTGTATCTTACGATCAGAACAAACACTATGGGCCTTACCAATAATCAAATTTAGAGATCAGTTAAATATTTAAGTGGACTCTAAATAATTAACCAATTTTAGAGTAAAGAAACGCATGTTTAAACTCGTGATTAGGTGTAAACGCCACGTTTGTGCTGTCATTCTGAAAAGCAAAGGAGAAAAATAATTACCCTTATCCTCTATGTTTGTCGCTTACAATTGAATTAAATTGCTTGTTCGTGAATTTTGTTGCAAAGCTATAAAACTAATAAGGTAATAGTACAAGAGCCGACAGCAAAATTTGGGAGTGGATGTATAACCAAAATCTGAGTATTAGTAAAGTCTGGAGGGTTTCCTAAATTTTTTTTCAGGGGTATTATCACTTCCATCAATTTTTAAAAAATAAAATTTGCTGTCGGCTCTTAGACTATAATCAAAATAAACAAATATATTTATTCCTTCTTATTTATTTATTTGTAGATTTTAATTTGAGAGTGAATGGCGAAAAACTAACACTAATAATCGCACGCAGCCTAAAAATTGTTTGATGGTTTTTTTATGATAACTAAGATGTCATTGTCCGCGATCAAGAACTTATGTAGAGCTATCCACACAAGTTTTTGTTGTTGTAATACCATGTAAAAAAAAACTTCTGATTACGAAACAGCTTTTGCTGTTGGGGAGCTTTCCATTTGTATCCCAAGCGAAATTGTTAAAAAAGCCGACTACAAAATGCAAATATTTGGCGTCATTGAGTTGTATTTTGCTAAAAACACTTTCAATTAACCTATCCGGTTTTGGTTGACCAGAAACCTATATGCTTTCTTAGATAGGCTTTCGCATCGATTCTTGAACGCGGCCATTTCCATTCACAGAAGCTGTCTGTTTGGAAACAAATGTAGTAGATAGTGTAATAGGGCACTGATTAGTTAAAGACGTGTTTAATTTGGTTATTGGTAAACACACAAATTAACTCGTCTCTAAAGTTTAACGTGGCGTTTCTCTAAACGCTTATTTATACATTAATTATTGGTAAGCCCCTATATGTATAAGTGCATTAGCACCCTTTTTAAAAAATAACTGTATCTTGCGATCAGAACAACACTATAAAAGTATCACCAAAATACAAATCTTTATTTAGTTGTTTAAAAATAGTTTTTTTTTCTTTCACAAATCCAATAAAATCAATAATAGGCTATTGAATAGACCTTTTAGTAAAGAACAATTGCGTTCACGGGTTTTTATTATTGAATTTTTGATTGTGGAACTTAAGCTTACCTAAAACACAAAATTCGCTTAAATTCATCCATGCGTTTCTGAGAGAATGGTCACACTGGTCATTTTTCAATATTGTCGGTATAACTCGAAAACTGAGCCGAATTTGTGAATTAAACTCAAGAAACTTTTTGTAAGAAATTAGATTTTCTATCAAAATTGGTGGTTTAAAAAATTTTATAAACAAATTTAAGCAGGGCAATTTGCCAAAAACTGACCTAAGAAAATCGAAAAATCACTGATTTGAATTTTTTTTACTAAATTGCTCATAACTTTTTTTGGAGTAAAGGTTTTTGCGAGATATATCAGAATGAAAAAAAGTAGATGCTCAAGCCTTTAATATGACAGATCAAAACAATTTTTTGGATGCAAATTGGGGAAAATATATCCTATTAAAAATAACCTTTTCTAATATTTTTTTGTAGTTTTTGCTCGTAAGCATCTTTTTGACTTGCAATTCATTGGTACTATATCGCAAATTTCCCATTCTTGAAATAATTTTAAGTAGATATTTTTATCAAATATGTCATTACGTTAATAGAGAATTCGAAAATGGTATGTCCCGCAGTTTTATCTGTCCATCTGTCAATTTGTAACACCTAGGCCTACAGACTGAACGGATGGATCGATTTCTATAAAACTAAGTACTTTCTGTTTTTAAGGTATGTTTTATATATTCAATTGAAATTTTTGTTTTTGGACCATAAATAGTGGTAGCTTGCATAAAACCATTGTTTGCATTTCCTTCTGAATGAATTTTAATTATAAAAAAGTTTTGAATCATTTGCTGGGGTCGTCAACTTTAAAATCATCCATATCCGAGGCTTGTTGTTTGGAACAACATTTTTTTACGTGGTAGGGAAGTTACCCCGACGCACAACCTTCGACCCGGAGGACCAGACCCTTCGTATAACTCCAAGGGTAGGGAGCCGGATAAACCACTCCTTATAGGCCTGAGCTACAAATATGTCGTAGTAGCCCATATACGGTGCTAACTAACGAAACAAGGACAATGAATTTCGGATGTGCACGTGGAACGTCCTGTCCTTATACAGAACACGTGCAGCCGAACAATTAGTGGAGAACCTGGACAGGCTAAAGGCTGACGTAACAGCCATCCAGGAAGTGCGATGGGATGGAGAGGGCATACGGAGACTGAAATCGTGTGACATCTTCTACGGCGGGTGCTTGAAAGAACAGGGTCAGCGGCTCTTTGGTTGTGGTTTTGTGATAAGGGGAAGACTAAGGCAAGAAGTCTTGGGCTTCCGAAGTGTAAGCGAGCGCCTGGTCACAATCCGCATCAAAGGCAAATTTAAGAACATTTCGCTGATATGTGTTCACACCCCCCATAAAAGGAGAAAAGACTCAACCAAAGAAGCATTCTACGATCTCCTGGAGACAACGTTTGATATGTGCTCGAAGTAGGGCGTGAAGATCAATCTTGGTGACTTCAACACAAGATTCGGAAAGGAGGGCATCTTTGGTTCGATAGTCGGAGGACAGAGCCTACACGACAAAACTTCCGGCAAAGGACACAGGCTGGCAGACTTTGCGGCGGGGCGAAATGTCATCATCTCAAGCTCCTACTTCCCACACCTCAATATACACAAGGGGACTTGGCGGTCGCGTGATCAACTAACCGTCAACCAAATCGACCACGTTGCGATAGACGCGAGACATGCTTCCAGGGCCAACATTGACTTGAATCACTACCTGGTGGTAGCTAGACTACGTATGCGGATATACATGACGCGACAACGCAGAGCAGATGCTGTGAAAAGATTCGATGGCGAGAAGCTTAAATCGCAAGAGGCCGCAAGAACTTTTGCAGACCACGTAACTCTTAATCTCTCAGGAGGTCCGCCACCAGCATCAAGTGCAGAGGACCAGTGGGAACACTGTCAACAAGCCATCAGAAGTGCCGCCTCTGATGTGCTGGGTTTCACTAGGCGAATACAACGAAACCCCTGGATCGATGAAGAGTGCCGGCTAGCGCATGCAGCTAAGGACGAGGCCTACCAGGCAATGCTGCAGACTCGAACAAGAGCTGCTGAGAGAGTGGCCCGGGAGCTCTACGGGCTGAAACCAAAAGAGGAACACCGACTTCTCAGGAGGAAAAAGAGAGAGAGCACGAAAAGCTGGCGGTATAGTCTATTGAGAGTTGTAGCGGTAGGGGAGATGTTCGAAAATTTTATCAGAGGGTGAAGCGATCCACCCAAGGATTCAAGGCTAGAACGAAAGCCTGCCGAGATGAGAGTGGGAATATGGTAGTAGACACACAGTCAGTGCTGAGGATCTGGAGAGAACACTTCTCTAGACTGCTTAATGGCGAAGACAGCCAAGATGCCGCTAATAGGCAATCCGCGCCATTCAACTTGGACGATGACGGCCAAGAGTTCCGTCCACCCGACCTAACCGAAGTGCGGCTGGCGATATCCAAATTTAAGTCGTGCAAGGCTGCTGGTGCGGATGGCTTACAAGCCGAACTATTTAAATCAGCGGGAGATGAATTGGTTAGGAGCATACACCAGCTCATCTGCAGAATTTGGTCGGATGAAAGTATGCCCGATGTATGGAACCTCGGTATAGCGTGCCCCATCCATAAAAAGGGAGATGTTCTGAAATGTACCAACTAAAGAGGAATTAGTCTCCTAAACGTTGCTTATAAAATCTTGTCGGCCATCCTGTGTGACCGCTTAAAACCTTTTGTCAACGACCTGATCGGCCCCTATCAGTGCGGTTTTAGGCCAGGCAAGTCAACCGTCGATCAAATGTTCACACTCCGACAGATTTTAGAAAAATCCCGGGAATTCCATATCGATACACACCACCTTTTTATCGATTTTAAAATCGCGTATGATAGCGTGAATAGGGACAAATTATACAGAGCCATGTCGAGTCTCAGCATCACTGCCAAACTCATCCCCCTGTGCAGGATGACGATGGAGAAATCTCGCTGCTCCGTCAAAATTGGTAAGAACAACACCGATTCCTTTGATGTTGAGAAAGAATTGAGGCAAGGTGACGCGTTATCATGCAACCTATTCAACATCGTTCTTGAAGCCATTGTACGCAACGCACATATCAACACCAGCGGTACAATCTGTCAAAAGTCCGTTCAATTGCTTGCATATGCGGATGACATAGACATTGTCGGCAGAACGTAGCGAGCTGTGGCAGGGGCATTTGCGAGCATTGAATCGGAGGCGGCTAGAATGGGATTGCCGGTTAATGAGGACAAGACGAAGTATATGCTGTCATCGAGAGAAGAATCTCAACATCGTCGACTCGGGCAAAATATCACGATGGACAGATATAACTTCGAAGTTGTGAAGGACTTTGTCTACCTGGGCTCCACTATTACATCGCAGAATGACATCAGTGCAGAGATTAAGCGAAGAATTACTCTTGCCAACCGCTGTTTCTTCGGTCTAAGAAGGCATTAAAGTAGTAAAGCCCTCTCTGAGAGAACCAACGAGACTTTACATAAGACCCTAATCATCCCGGTCCTGCTTTATGGGTCAGAATAATGGACACTGAAAGATTCCGGGAGTTCCGATCTGCAACCCATCGCGAGTGGACGTGTGCGAGAGAAATACCGTGCCTAATACCCCCAACAATAATATTAACAATACAATTTATTCAAGTGCTTTCCAATATTTATCCCTCACCAAAATAAAATTAAAAAAAAAATAGCTCATGACTCAATTCCCAAATAAAAATAATAAAACAAAAATAACTAAATTGCCCATACAAACCGCGCCGCGAATAATAAAATCAATAGCCCAACTCATCTATTCAATATCAAACTAAATAAAAAAAAAAAAATTAGTGCAAGTGCCAGTGCGTGCAAAAAACAACAACAAAAAGTGCACCCAAGCTTGAAGATGATGATGTACAAACCACAAACAGCACAGCGTTAAATTTCCCTATCTCTCCTTCCCTCATCACTCACAGTGCTTTGGCTTCGTCATTATATGTAGTGTGTGCAACATTCATACAATGCTCGTAATCGACTAAGCCAAAGCATATCAGATAAATTGCTGTTATTGATTTTGTGTATCCAGGGGCGGATCAGTACACTGCTTTTTTAGGCATAACACTAGTAGTATTGTACTGTGAAGTCATTGGGGGCCCAAACTTGATATCAGCATAGATAACTGTCTGATTTGTTTTCTTATGTCTGTTTATTGTAATGGTGGGTGAATTTAGGGTTGACTACAGCAACATTCGGGGACTGAGGCAGAATTTTTGTGCTGCATATGTTTATACTGTGAAAAACAGGCCAGCTGTTTTGGCACTAAGTGAAACCCAGGTAGGGGAAAATACCGACCACTCGAAATTCAGCCTACATGGTTATAGCTTAGTGCCTCTATTTTTTCCACATCATGGTCTCGCCATGTATGTTCGAAATGATGTTGCTTATCAGCTTCAACCACAATATGGTTCATGTTTGAATACGAACTTTAATTTCATGTGGTTTAAATTCACCATCCATAAGCGCATCATCCATACTTGTTTTATTTATCGTAGTCCTAGTTTGGATAGTTATTCGACTTCCAACGCATTCGATGCACTATCCGACTCCATCCAGAGAATTATTTCCCATTTTCCGCACAGTGAAATCGTTGTTACGGGCGATTTTAATGAACATAATTCTTCGTGGCTACGCTATTCGGGTCAGACAACACCCGAAGGAAGGTATGTCGAGATTTTTGCTGAGATAAACAACCTAACTCAGCTGATCGACGAGCCTACTCGGATTCCTGACGTTGCAGGTCAGTCCGCCAACACTCTAGATTTGTTTCTTACCTCTGACCCTGATAAATATACTATAAGTGTATTATCGCCTCTAGGCACATCAGACCATTGTGTCATATCTGCAAATTTCTTGTGCCACCAAAACACAGTTAAAGAAAAAACTCCTAAGAGAACCGTTTGGCAGTACGAGAAAGCCAACTGGGACGGTCTCAATGTTTTCTTCAGGAACTTTAACTGGTCGCTATGCTTCCTCGATAGTGACGTAGATTGCAGTGCAGATATGATTACAAACTTAATTCTTAGTGGAATGAGAAAATTTATCCCGAATAGGGTGAAATCTATCAAACCCAAAGAAAACTCATGGTTTGATTCGAGCTGTAAGGAGGTTATTAGGGTTAGAGAAGTAAGCTTCCGAAGTTATAAAGCCAACCCTACTGAGGAAAACCGGAAAAAGTTTCAACAAGCTAGAAAGACCTGTAACGTTCATATTCGACGAACCAAATTTTTACATGATCAAAAATTACGGGAAAAAATTCTACAATGTCCCAAAGGCAGTAAAAATTTTTGGTCATTTGTAAAAAACATACGAAATACCACCTCGTCCTCGGTTCCAACACTCGTCTTCAACGATACTCCTTTTGTCAGCTCAATCGATAAAGCCAATTTGCTTGCAGCACAGTTTGCTGTTAATTCGTCGCTGCCTGAAAGTGTTATGACTCCTCCTGTACTTGAGAGCGCAAATGATTCTATGGGACACAAATCTTCTTCCGCACTCGTGCTGATTTAAATCAGCGGGAGATGAATTGGTTAGGAGCATACACCAGCTCATCTGCAGAATTTGGTCGGATGAAAGTATGCCCGATGTATGGAACCTCGGTATAGCGTGCCCCATCCATAAAAAGGGAGATGTTCTGAAATGTACCAACTAAAGAGGAATTAGTCTCCTAAACGTTGCTTATAAAATCTTGTCGGCCATCCTGTGTGACCGCTTAAAACCTTTTGTCAACGATCTGATCGGCCCCTATCAGTGCGGTTTTAGGCCAGGCAAGTCAACCGTCGATCAAATGTTCACACTCCGACAGATTTTAGAAAAATCCCGGGAATTCCATATCGATACACACCACCTTTTTATCGATTTTAAAATCGCGTATGATAGCGTGAATAGGGACAAATTATACAGAGCCATGTCGAGTCTCAGCATCACTGCCAAACTCATCCCCCTGTGCAGGATGACGATGGAGAAATCTCGCTGCTCCGTCAAAATTGGTAAGAACAACACCGATTCCTTTGATGTTGAGAAAGAATTGAGGCAAGGTGACGCGTTATCATGCAACCTATTCAACATCGTTCTTGAAGCCATTGTACGCAACGCACATATCAACACCAGCGGTACAATCTGTCAAAAGTCCGTTCAATTGCTTGCATATGCGGATGACATAGACATTGTCGGCAGAACGTAGCGAGCTGTGGCAGGGGCATTTGCGAGCATTGAATCGGAGGCGGCTAGAATGGGATTGCCGGTTAATGAGGACAAGACGAAGTATATGCTGTCATCGAGAGAAGAATCTCAACATCGTCGACTCGGGCAAAATATCACGATGGACAGATATAACTTCGAAGTTGTGAAGGACTTTGTCTACCTGGGCTCCACTATTACATCGCAGAATGACATCAGTGCAGAGATTAAGCGAGGAATTACTCTTGCCAACCGCTGTTTCTTCGGTCTAAGAAGGCATTAAAGTAGTAAAGCCCTCTCTGAGAGAACCAACGAGACTTTACATAAGACCCTAATCATCCCGGTCCTGCTTTATGGGTCAGAATAATGGACACTGAAAGATTCCGGGAGTTCCGATCTGCAACCCATCGCGAGTGGACGTGTGCGAGAGAAATACCGTGCCTAATACCCCCAACAATAATATTAACAATACAATTTATTCAAGTGCTTTCCAATATTTATCCCTCACCAAAATAAAATTAAAAAAAAAATAGCTCATGACTCAATTCCCAAATAAAAATAATAAAACAAAAATAACTACATTGCCCATACAAACCGCGCCGCGAATAATAAAATCAATAGCCCAACTCATCTATTCAATATCAAACTAAATAAAAAAAAAAAAATTAGTGCAAGTGCCAGTGCGTGCAAAAAACAACAACAAAAAGTGCACCCAAGCTTGAAGATGATGATGTACAAACCACAAACAGCACAGCGTTAAATTTCCCTATCTCTCCTTCCCTCATCACTCACAGTGCTTTGGCTTCGTCATTATATGTAGTGTGTGCAACATTCATACAATGCTCGTAATCGACTAAGCCAAAGCATATCAGATAAATTGCTGTTATTGATTTTGTGTATCCAGGGGCGGATCAGTACACTGCTTTTTTAGGCATAACACTAGTAGTATTGTACTGTGAAGTCATTGGGGGCCCAAACTTGATATCAGCATAGATAACTGTCTGATTTGTTTTCTTATGTCTGTTTATTGTAATGGTGGGTGAATTTAGGGTTGACTACAGCAACATTCGGGGACTGAGGCAGAATTTTTGTGCTGCATATGTTTATACTGTGAAAAAACTCCTAAGAGAACCGTTTGGCAGTACGAGAAAGCCAACTGGGACGGTCTCAATGTTTTCTTCAGGAACTTTAACTGGTCGCTATGCTTCCTCGATAGTGACGTAGATTGCAGTGCAGATATGATTACAAACTTAATTCTTAGTGGAATGAGAAAATTTATCCCGAATAGGGTGAAATCTATCAAACCCAAAGAAAACTCATGGTTTGATTCGAGCTGTAAGGAGGTTATTAGGGTTAGAGAAGTAAGCTTCCGAAGTTATAAAGCCAACCCTACTGAGGAAAACCGGAAAAAGTTTCAACAAGCTAGAAAGACCTGTAACGTTCATATTCGACGAACCAAATTTTTACATGATCAAAAATTACGGGAAAAAATTCTACAATGTCCCAAAGGCAGTAAAAATTTTTGGTCATTTGTAAAAAACATACGAAATACCACCTCGTCCTCGGTTCCAACACTCGTCTTCAACGATACTCCTTTTGTCAGCTCAATCGATAAAGCCAATTTGCGTGCAGCACAGTTTGCTGTTAATTCGTCGCTGCCTGAAAGTGTTATGACTCCTCCTGTACTTGAGAGCGCAAATGATTCTATGGGACACAAATCTTCTTCCGCACTCGTGCAGTTGCCAGAGTTCTGAAAGATCTCGATATACACAAATCCGCTGGCCCGGATAGTATCCCTCCCATTATTCTGAAGAGGTGTTCTTCAACGCTGGCAAAACCACTGCGTAAGCTTTTCCATCTATCCTACTCTACTGGTCTCTTTCCGAGTGGATGGAAAACAGCATTTGTCCAGCCTGTCCCTAAAAAAGGCGTATCTTCTTCACCCTTTAACTATCGACCAATTGTACTTACGTCCCTTCTTTCCAAGGTCATGGAAACGGTGATTAATTTTCAGCTAAACAAATATCTCGAAGAACGAAAGCTTCTTAATGACCGGCAGTACGGCTTTCGTAGCAATAGGTCCACTGGTGATCTGATGGTATATCTCACCGAACAGTAGCACAAATCTTTACATCGTTTTGGAGAAAGTAAGATTATTGCGCTTGATATTTCTAAAGCATTTGATAGAGTTTGGCATCAAGCTCTCTTATCGAAAATGCGTGCATTTGGTATCGATGAATTTCTTCTTCGTTGGATTAGAAATTACCTTTCGGACCGTTCAATACAAGTTGTATTGGATGGCTTCAAGTCTGAAATTCACAAAATAAATGCTGGTGTGCCCCAGGGCTCCGTTCTGTCTCCGACTCTCTTCCTTATATCCATAAACGATCTTTTATCTGAAACTTCTTATCCATTAAATTGTTTCGCTGATGACAGTACCCTCAGCTTTTCATATTCGTTCTTAGATTCACATCCATGTCCTTCGGATGTGGAACTTGAACGGCAGCGTATGATAAGCTCATTAAATTCTGATCTCGACAGCATTGTCCAATGGGGAATAAAAAATCGTGTAGAATTTAATGCTTCAAAAACTCAATGCTGTCTACTGTCGTTAAAACAAAACCCACCCCTCATGCCACTATCCATGAGTGGCACTTGCATTGAGGAAACCGAAAAGCTTTCAGTCCTCGGTATGTGTATCACAGACATCCTTTTATGGAACGACCACATATTCGACATCGCCAAAAATGCTGCTAAGTGTTTAGGTTTTCTCCGTCGATGCAAGAAATTTTTCTCTCCTTCTGATCTGGCTGTGATCTACAAAGCATTTATTCGTCCAAAACTTGAGTATAACTCTCACATTTGGGCAGGTGCTCCAATAACCCACTTGAGTTTATTAGATAGGATTGAAAAGAGAGCTCTTAAAATGATAGGTGAAAGAACTATAACGGAAACATTCTCATCTCTTGAGCACCGTCGAAATGTTTCATGTCTTTCGTTATTTTACCGTTATTTCCATAAACAATGCTCTAGTGAAATAGCCAGTTGCATTCCTCCCCTTAAACAATTCAACCGTAATACTCGCGCTTCTAGAAATGCCCATCAGTTTACCCTTGAGCCCAATATCGGACGTACTGTTAGTACAGAGATTCTTTCATTAGTCGCACTACTCGAATGTGGAATGCTCTACCCAGCTCAATTTTTCCCTCCCATTGTGATCTACAGACGTTCAAAGCCAATGTGCATCGGTATCTCCTTTTAAATCCCCTCCAATCTACCTAATCGCTCGTGCTGTGTATATCATCTTAAGGTAGTCACAACCCCTTTTGCACGCGCTTAATATAACAAAAAAAAAAAAAAAATTCTGGTAAGGATCTGCTAGGGTGCTTTGAGAGGAAGATTCTTCGTGTGATTTTCGGTCCGGTGTGTATCGAAGGAGTATGTAGGAGAAGATTGAACGACGAGCTATACGGGCTGTACAGCGACGTTGACCTGGTCAAAAAGCTGAAAATACAACGCACCTGCCCGGCGAGTCTTCGAATCCAACTCCGAGGGGGTACGCAGCAGAGGAAGAACCCGTAACAGGTGGCGCAAACAAGTGAATGACCATATCAAAGCACTCGGTTAGCGCAACTGGAAGCGACTAGCTAGGGACAGAGCTGGCTGGAGGCGCTTGTTAGTTGAGGCCGAAGCCCATCCTAGGCTGTGAGCGCCATCAATAGTAAGGTAAGAAAGTTTTGAATCAACCTAAGTATTATTGCATACAAGAATTTTGATTTAAAAAAAATTTTAAATAAAAAAAAAAAAAAATAATTTATTTTATTATTTTATTTAATATTTTAAGATGGCATCCATGATTTATTTTCAGTTTTTATTATCAAAAATAAATATTTCAAAATATGATGTATCAAGAACTTTTTTTAAAATTTTGTTACCTCAAAATATTATTTCTTTCGTAACTCAAAATTATTTAAAAAAGAAAATTCATAGAAATAAAACATAAAAATTCTCATATTCATTGCTCTAGGAAAGTAAAGATTAGCACATTCATTGAAATTGAAAAAAGTAATTAACATACAAAAAATGTAATAACTTAAATTTGTGCCTGTCCTGGCTTTGTACAGTTTTTGGCGAAGATAATTGGACACCAGCTTTAAGTATAATTTTATGCTGAAATCTCATCTCTAAATTTTACTAGGATCTTATCTTTGAATGTAAATTGTACATAGTTTTGGACTCTAAAGATTTTTAAGATTTGTTTATAAAATAGATACTAAAATATAATATAATGTATGGTCAAATTTAGTTGAAGAAAAACGTTATAATTAATAATAGCTTTTTTTATACTAAGGCCTTGCCTCCTTAACGATTTTAAGATATGAATGAGATGTATTATCATTCGATTTCTTCTTTAAAATGGAATAAACAAGAAGATATAAAAAATATGTTATGCTTTATGCTAAGAAAAATAATTTTGAGGTTACAAACTTTTAAAAATATTTTAAAAAAAGTTATTGATACATCATATTTTAAAATATTTATTTTTGAAAATAAAAACCAAAGTTTGAAAATAAAGCATGGATTCCTTCTTAAAATATTAAATAAAACAATATAATAAAGTATTTTTTTTTTTTAATTTAAAATTTTTTTTTAAATCAAATTTTTTGTATGCAATATTACTTAGGTTGATTGAAAACTTACTTATAATAAAAATTCATTCAGTTCGGTAACGCGGTTAGCTCGAAAGAAGGAAATGCAAAAATGGTTCTATGCAAGCTACCGCACTATTTTGATGGTTGGATGTTGTAGGACGCGGGTAGTCACTGAGTGGCGTCAACACGGCAATGTCTAGTGATGTAACGAATACTACACATCAATTGTGCTTATATTACCTCCAAGTGGTCACCATCGGGTACTGGTCTCGTCCATCCGGACTTGATTTGCCCAACAAATAAGCGCGAGTGTTGAACAAGAGACAAAAATAGCAACACTATAAATACTCTGTCGGAAATGACTGGCTGTATAAGGCGGCTGAAGTCTTGTGCGGCGGATGAATTCATCAGAATCAACGGTGTCACCAACAGTATGGACGACAGAGACCTTACGTGAGCTACTCTGAAATATTTAGAGCTGAGGGCGGTTAGAATGTTCAGTACTAGCCAGGAGCTGAAAAAGAGATGGTGGCGGATGAAGCCTTCAAGGGTCAACGGCAGCACTCATATCCCCGTAGTGGGCTACTGGTATCAGATTATCCGGCCTAAGGCTACACAAGGATCCGGCCCTCCGGGTCTGGAGGTCGTGTGACGGGTTGGCAACCTACAACATGTAAGGAAATCAACCGCTTTGAATCGGCAACTACAGCCCCGGATAAGGAATGATCTAACGATGACGACTTTTGGCTATCGAACAAGGACAAAGATTGGATTCTGGAATGTTAAAACTCTTCTCGATAACCGCGAAGAAGGCCCTAACAACGCCAGATTCCTCCAACTTGAGAAAGAATTCCTGCGGTACAACCTAGACATCTTGGGTCTGAGTGAAGTGAGATGGTTGAGCGCAGGGCAGGTGGATTCACCTTCGAAAAGCACTTTCTTTATTTACTCTGGAAAACCAGTTGGAAGCTCCCGATGTTCCGGCGAGGGTTTAATATTGACTCCAAAGGCGCGGCAAAGTCTTATAACCTGGAAACCCATCAACGACAGGATATTGACAGCAAGGTTCCAGAGTAAATTAAGAAAAATCAGTATCATCCAGTGCTATGCCCCAACTGAGGAAGCGTCGGACGCCGAGAAGGATGAATTTTACAGCCAACTTAGCGCAGTTTTCAGATGCTTGCCGAATGGAGACATCACTATCGTAATGGGAGATCTTAATGCTAAGGTTGGTCAGGACAACACAGCGTTGAAGCACGTTCTGGGTAACCACGGTATCGGGGAACGGAACGACAATGGAGAGGGGTTTGTTGACTTCTGTAACGCAAATCAGCTAGTCATTGGAGGTACTCTGTTCGTGCATAGGATCTCGCACAAGATAAGTTGGTTATCCACAGATCGTCAATGTACAGCGAACTTAATCGATCACTTTGCTATTAGCAAGCGCTTTAAAAATTGTCTTCTCGACGTCCGAAACAGACGCGGTGCTGATGTAGGGTTAGCTCGCGATCAGCATCTTATGCTTGCCTACGTTCGACTTCAAATTGCTTCAGTACATGGAAATCGGCAAAACTTCCTGCGTACACCCAGGTACAATACCGACACATTACGGGATCCTACAGTGCGCCAAAGATATTAGGACCACCTCGCCGCAGAAACAGAAGTTATCAGCATTGCCACGCCAGAAAATGCAGACCAACACTGGAGCAATGTGAAAAAGGCCTTTGCAACTGCCGCAACTGAGTCTGTGGGTATAAGGCAGAGAAGCCAAAGCACATGGCTTTCTGCAGATACATGGAGTAAGATTGAAGAAAGGAACGCGATTAGATCTCAACTTGCGGCTGCCCCAGTAGGTGAGAGATTTAACATCGAGTCTCAGTACCGTAGGAAAAGGAAAGAAGTGCAGCGTAGTGTCAGACGTGACAAAAGGAGGCGCTTAAATGTCCTCGCAGAACAGGCAGAGGAAGCAGCATCTAGGTGCGATAGTGGTACAGTCTACAAGATAACCAAGGAATTGGTTGGAAACAACAACTCCCGAAAACAACACCTCGTCAAGGATGTAGACGGCGCCCTACTAGTTACGGATGAGGATCAGCTCAGGAGATGGAAGGAACATTTTGCTAGCGTGCTCAACCACATAGGCGATAGCGGATGTGTTCCAGTCCCTAACCCAAATGAGCTATTCGTAGAAACTAGTTCCCGTATTCGCACCTGCCCTCCCAGTTTAGCCGAGATAACATCAGCAATCAAATCCCTCAAGAACAAAAAAGCGGTAGGTTTGGATGGCATTCCCGCTGAGCTCTACCAAGCCGATCCACAAACATCAGCGAAGTTGCTACACCCCTTAATAGCACATGCATTGTAGAACGAAAGTTTCCCCATTGAATGGAAAAAAGGGATGATCGTCAAACTACCAAAAAAGGGAAATCTAACGGATTGCGGAAACTGGAGAGGGATCTGTGTCCTCCCCGCGGTGGCAAAGATAATGGCGAAAATAATCTTGGAAGGAATCAAAGAACATCTCGATTCTACTCTCGACAAAGAGCAAATGGGATTTCGTGCAGGCTCATCCTGCATTGATCACATCAACACCTTGAGGATCATAAAAGAATAATGCGTGGAGTTCCGCTCCCCTCTTCATTTGCTCTTCATCGACTTCGAAAAGGCTTTCGATAGTTTGAATCGAGATTTCATTTGGTCAGCTTTACGTAGGAGAGGAGTACCCGAGAAGATTATCGCCATTATAAAGGCTACCTACGAGGGTGCATCGTGTCAAGTCTTACACAACGGAAAGGTATCAGAGGACTTCGATATCCATAGCGGAGTTCGTCAAGGATGTTTGCCTATCTCCACTACTTTTCCTGGTGGTTATAGGGGATGTCCTTCATGCAGCTCTAGCCGAGCAGGCGCGTGGAATTCGATGGACGATGTTTTCGTTCCTGCAACATCTTGATTACGCTGACGATATTTGTTTGCTCTCGCACAACATTATGGATCTTCACCATATGGTGACTAATATGGAATGTGAGGCAAACAAAGTCGGTTTGAGGATCAACACCGGGAAAACAAAAATCCTCAACATTTCTGAATCTTCTTCTCAAGTTGTCGTTGCGGGACAGCAGGTTGAAGCGGTGGACAACTTCCTGTACCTCGGTAGTGTTGTCTCAAAAGACGTCGGTGGTACGGATGAAGATATTAACTGCTGAATCGGTAAAGTTAAAGCTGCTTTCGGCATGCTGTCTAAAGTTTGGAGGAGCAATGTCTGTTATATTAAAGACTTGAGCATCTACTTTGTTTCATTCTGATATATCTCGCACAAACCTTTGCTCCAAAAAAAGTTATGAGTAATTTAGTAAAAAAAAAATTCAAATCAGTGATTTTTCGATTTTTTTTAGGTGAGTTTTTGACAAATTTCCCTGCTTAAATGTTTTTATAAAAATTTTTTAACCACCAATTTTAATAGAAAATCTAATTTCCTATAAAAAGTTTCTTGAGTTTAATTCACAAATTCGGCTCAGTTTTCGAGTTATACCGACAATATCGAAAAATGACCGACCAGTGTGACCATTCTCTCAGAAACGCATTGCTTAATTTAAGTGAATTGTGTGTTTAAGGTAAGCTTAAGCTCCACACTTACATATTCATTAATAAAAACCCGTGAACGCAATAACAAGAAATCAAAATGATCCTTTTCATTGAAAAATAAAAACAATACTGGATCTGATGCATTATTGAATTGCGAAGAATCACAATACAAGAAGAGAACAAATGAGCTACACTTTCTCTAAAACCTATAAACTATACCAACTATATGCAACACTATAAGTTTTCATGTGCAACTTACTTTTTTGGACATAGTGTTGACTGTCCTCTCACTACAACCCTTTTTCTCGCAACATTCCTAAACCACCACAAAAGGCAGGCACATGTACCTACTTGAAATTATTTTCTCCAATGACAAATTCATCATGTCTACCCCGCTAAAAAAAAACATTGTATTTTCAACGCTTTTTATATTTCTTTTTAAAACCCAAAACAAATTCAAGAATAAAAAAATTAAAACATAATCCTAAAATTAGTCAAAAAAAAAACACAACAAATAAATGTGACAGCAAATGTGCAATACACTTTACCACGATGACTTACTTCCCACCCTGTTTTGGATCCGAAACCAGTTCATAAACGGACCCGAAACCGAATCCAAAACGATTCCAAATCGGATCAAATTAGTATGGAAATTAGAACCACCTCGGAGCCATTATGTGAATGTATTGTGAGAGAGAGAGAGTATTTCAATTCACCATACTCAGAGAAAACGGAGCCTAAATGGAACCCAAAACGGACCAACAAAAATGAATGAATCGAGGCATACCCAAAATGTATCGCATTAAAAAGAAACTTCCCCATCTAACCGAGTTTCTACATTGCATACAAGAAAAAAAAACAAAGAATTCAATTATAAAAGGTACATTATATATTTCCACACCAAAACATATAATAAACTTGTATTTTTGATTGAATATTTCTTAAAGTTTTCACAAAAAAAAGATAAAAAAGCAACAAGTCTTCTCCACGCTACCTACAAAACTGAACTAAAAAAAAATAGTGGTGGAAATTAAAACAAAATGACTGAACTCTCTCTTCTATTTCTCCATGCATAAAAAAATTCTCTCGATTCTTGTTCTTTTTTCTACATGCGTATACAGAAAATTTGTTAGCGAGTGTAAGACACTCAGTTTTTTTGGATTCCTAAGTGATTCCAAAGAGAACCGAGAAATTCGGGTCCGCGATTTTGCTTGAAGGGTGCCTTTCAATTTTGTCTGAACCACTACCACCACTGACATGCGACAGTATGTGCCATATACTTTTTTTCCACTTAGAATACTGTCCACCCTCCTTCTCAAATATTCCTAATCAACCACCAAATACCGAGGTAGGTTTGTAATTTGCATAGTAATTCTATACCAGAAGACCTTAAAAGGCCAGAAGGCTTTAAATTTTCTTCAAATAGAATGTTTGAACAAAATAAATAAATTCTTTTTATTATTGATATTAGAATTAGATCTTTTTGAATTTTTTTGTTTATCATTTTCTTTAATAGATACATATACATATGTTGTTTTCACTTTTTTATTTAATTTAATAAGCTTTTAATACTAATTAAACTTAAATCTCAAAAATACATCTCTCAAAAACACAGCTAAAAATTCTTTTTGGTGCCCCAGCATTAAGCTATCTCACTGCATTCCGACCCTGTGTGAATGCATTTGGGTTTGTGTAACTCACACTATTTTGTTAAAAAGCCTCACTTTGTCCTTGATATGCCCGTTCCTCTATTTCTTCTTCTAAGATTTTAAATTAAAGAATTCATAAATATGTTTCTTTCATTTATGCAATCTAGTGATACCTAATAAATGCATTCGGCTTTTTATAATGAAAACAAAAATAACAAACAACAGAAGTAGGTAACAAATATGTTTCTCCACCACTCAATGTGCAAGCGAAGAAAGAGGATTATACATTACAAAAGTAATAAATATGTTTCTTTCATTCATGCATGGTGTAACTAAAGAATGTTTCTCCCCCACTCACTCAAGGTGCAGCGAAAAAAAAGAGAATTTTAAATTACAGAAGTAATACATATTTTTCTCTTTCACTCATTCAAATGGATAAAAGTGAGGTATTCTTTATGTCAAATTTTTCATTTACTGAATTATTTGAAATTTTCGAAATTTATAGAAAATAGTGTGGTATAACATAAAGTTTTTGTGCAATGTCATGAGTATGTGTAAATTCCTATTCAGTGATAGCTATTTTAGTGGATTTGGCTATTTTATAAATGAGAAAAAGGAGCAGAAATAATATATATGATCTACATAATAATTCTAGCGACAGATATTTAAAAAAACCTTCCAACAGATGAGCCAATAAAAACATAGGTACATACGGATAAGCTACACAAATGTGCAATTTATTTTTTTTTTTCACAAAACAATTCTCTCAAACCCACCCTAACTTTTGCAATATTCCTAATCAATCACCAAACCTACTAAATTGCAACAAAAAAATGACAACGATACGAGTATGAAACATTCAAATTATGCATTGCGCTAAAAAAAACATTACACCCCCACCCTCAAAATTTTCTGACAAACCATCGAACCAACAAAAAAATTCTCCTAATTCTTCTATGGCAAGTTGAAATAAAAAAACAACATGGATGTAGTTGTAGGTATATTGAAGAACAGGTTGTTTTCTCAAATTATTTACTTTACTGCAAGATTAAAGATCGGAAAAGAAGACACAAAAAAATATATGCGAGTGCATGCGCCATATACTTTTTTTTACTCCTCCTCCCTCCATCCAAAAGAACTTTCAGCTAAACAAAAAAATATCCCACAACAGGTTTTTTATAATATTCTGTTTATGTCGCGAAATGAGAAATCGAAAAAGAAAAAAAAACTTTATTCATAATGACAAAAAACAAGAACAAAATAATATATGAGAGCGCACGTGCGATATAATTGGTTTTGCAGAAAGGCCAAAGAGAGTTGGCGCTGTTACTGCAGTGGATTTCTTTTTGGTGGAATTTTTTGGTATAAAAACGCAAAAAAGACCTTTTTTCGAAAATTGATATAAAAAAAACTAATGGATGTTATGACTTTTTTTAATTGAATCTAATAGCAAACAAAATAAAAATAATTTAAATCTGTAAGGGTTCTCCTTTTTTCACAGTAACTTTGCACATCTTGAAATGTTAAATTGCTATTTTTAATGAGAAAATTTGATACATTTTTTTTTTTTGAAAGGTCTGTGCCTTAGATAATTCAAAAGACTAATTATAAGAATGAACATCAAAAATATTAAAATTAAACTTGGGAAGCCCATGACTTTGAAGTTAAAAAATTGTAATATCGCAATAAAAAACACCCTGTTTAACAAGCTACACGTGAATTCAAAAGGATTCACTGGATGCCTGAATTCAAATTCTGTGATCTTTCTTTTACTTCATTGGAAAAAAATGAAAAATGTAAAAGTTATACTGAAAAACGTTCGTTCAAAGTGATATAGTTTCAACAATTTCACATGATTTTTTTTCCGAGTATTTTTTTTTTAATCCCTAAAACATGTTTATTTTTTTCATAAAAACAAAAAAAAATAATACAAAATGTATTGTAATAGCAGCTCTATGATTTGAAAAATTGAGTCCCATTTTTTAAAAAATAAATCACTTCTTCTCTTCATAAAAGTATTTAATTTACTATTTATATAATTTTTAATGAGTTGCGTATATTTATTTATTACCAAAAAACCTAAATTTCAACAAATTACCTTTACAAATAACAAAGTAATGTAACAATCAGTCAACGCACTATTATAAACCTACCCTTAAGCAAGCCAGTTAATGGAATTCGTTGCCGCAGATTATAGTCTGAGGCCATTTTGAAGTGAAAACTCCTTTCAGAATTCTAAATTTTCTTCAAAGGGATATTATTTTGTTGCTAAATATAAAAAAAATTGGTAAAAAAGGTTTTTTTCCAAAACTTAAAAAAGTTAATTTTATTTTTGTAAAAAACTTATTTTTTTTGTAACTTTTTTTCAGCAATTCCACATCGATCTGATATCTCGGCTATGTTTTTGGGTCCTGACACGAACGAGTTCTAACAAGAACTGAATTAAATTTCGGAACAAAATTCCAAAAAAAAAAAAAAAACAAAAAAAAAATATTTTTTCTAGTTCCAAATAGTACTTTTTCAATAGTACTAACAGTACTGTCAATCTCGCCAAATTTTTGGCGAGATTAGTTGGCGAGATATCGCGCCGCGAGATTACGTTCGGCGTGTTAGAGGCAAAAAATGATCTTAACAATTTGGCGAGATAACGTTACCCGGTCAACTGATCTGCGGCCAATCGTAACGTTCCCCTTGACACGTGTGCGCAAATGTAAGATCCAGTATTTTCGCCTAAGTGTGTATATCATTAGCTGGATGCCGCCATGCAATGTATCTTGATGCATTTGCCATACGATGAGATTAGTAAGTGTGCCTTCCTTTGCCAAAATGGGTGGATGTTGTTTGCCACTAATGTCTGTGTTTTCAGTCGACCTGAAACGCGCATTATGCCAGTTTTGTATCAAATAACGGAGCCAAAGAAATAATTTAGCTTGAAGATGAAATTGGGTTGCCTTTTTGTAGTTGTGATAATTCTGTACTGAAAAACTGCTGCTGCTCTGCTTTAATGGGCCATTGCATTGCCAATTCTTGTTCTTCTACGCAGATAGGCTGATACCTTTTACCACGATAAGCCTTTTTCCAACGAAACAACATAGCGGTTGTACGAAGTAGTTTGCCAAGCCTGCTAAATTTGTCCACGAATGGTATTTCAATTTTCACGCCATCCTTTATGTAATATGTTTGCAATGAAAGTGTTGGTGTCGCCAGTGTCAAGAATGGTATTTCAATTTTCACGCCATCCTTTATGTAATATGTTTGCAATGAAAGTGTTGGTGTCGCCAGTGTCAAGCCTGCTAAATTTGACCACGAATGGTATTTCAATTTTCACGCCATCCTTTATGTAATATGTTTGCAATGAAAGTGTTGGTGTCGCCAGTGTCAATTTCGTTTTAAGTGATTTCATTTCAGTTTCAATTGATTCAGCCTCTTGTGCAGTTAAAGTATGAAGCAATGCCATAGGATAATTTTCAGGTAATGGACCTTGCTACCAAAGAGTATGTGTAACCAATGTTGCAGGACTGATGCCACGACTTGGGCAATCTGCCGGATTAAACTGGGTGCGAATATGATTCCAATTAGCCATGATAAAATGCTCTTGAATAAATGCCACTCTTGAAGCCACATATTGTTTGAGTTGTGACGGGTTTTTATTAAGCCAATGCAAGACGATTTTCGAATCACTTCAAAGTGTGTATGGTAGTCCTTCCAAATGTAAAGCCATGCGGATATCTTTCATGAGATTAGTAACAAAGTGAGCTGCACAAAGCTCAAGCCTGGGTATCGTGATTGTTTTGATTGGAACCACCTTTGTTTTTGCTGCGATTATTCGAGTTATATGTTTGCCATCCATCTGCCTTGTACTGAGATATATCACTGCAGCATATGCCTTAACGTTAGCTTCGCAAAAGCCATATAAACGTGATGATGTTTCTAAAGACATGCCAATCCAACGAGGTTTGCGAATTGCCTCCACTTGCTTCAGTTGATTGCGAAAAGTAAACCATTCTTTAAGTAGATCAGGTGGTACTGGTTCATCCCAGCCCAAGCCAGCCTGCCATAATTTCTGGATGATGAGTTTAGCCACAATAACGATAAGTGATAACATGCCAGTTGGGTCGTATAGCCTTGATGCATCACTGAGAATTTTCCTCTTTGTATTGGATGTATGCTCTACCAAGCGAACGCGATAAAATAATTCATCTGTTGATGAATCACAATGCAAGCCGAGAACAGTTGTTTCTGCCAATTGAAGGTTCATGTCGTTTGTGACAGATGTATCTGAGAATTGTGCCAAGACCTCAAAGTTATTTGTTTTCCATTTGCGTAGGTGAAAATGTTCTTCTTCTAGAATCGATGCCACATCCTTACCCAATTGAATCGCCATGTGAACGGTAGGTGCACTAGTAAGATAGTCATCCACGTAAAAATCATTTAAGGTTCTATGACGAGCAGCCAAGATTCTTGAATCTTCCAATAATTTATAACAATGATCCATGCCACATTGTATCATTGCTCGAATCGCCAAATATGGGCCGCTTGCTGTTCAATAAGTCACTGTTGCCAATTGGTATGATCGTATTGGTTGATCAGTTGATTCTCGCCATAAAATGTGTTGCCATTGTCGATGCCTCGGATCCACACGTACCTGCCTGAACATCTTCTCGACATCAGCTGTAATTGCAATGCCAAAGAGCCTAAATCGATGAATAATGTTAATAAGCAACTTTGAATTAATGAGCCAGCCAACTGTACATCGTTTAATGAAATATTGTTTGTTGTTTTTACAAAGGCATTAAAAACAACTCTTAATTTACTTGTAACAGCGTGATGCGGAATAAAGTATGCCTGTGATGGATCACCATGATTGTCTTGAACTGGATGCATATGGCCAAGTTGTTCATATTCCTGTATAAAGGCCACGTACTTCTGCCTGAGTTCCGGATCGGATGCCAATTTTCGTTCCAATTGATGAAATTGCCTAAGAGCCAATTGATATGATGAGCCAAGTTCTGATGCGTCTACCCTGAATGGCTTCTGCACCACATAGAATCCATTTTGTAGTTGCCAATGTGTTTGGCGAAGATCTGCTCACAATAATCGTTAGCCATTGAATCTGTATCCCTATGATTGCCATCGTCCACAGCAAAGATTTGACGGAGTAGTGCGTTAAGGTGTTGATCTTCTTCAACCATACGTAGAGCCATAGACTGAAATGTCAATGTGGCTGCCTGAATAGCAGTAGCTGGGCCAAAAACCACCCAGCCAAGATGTGTATTTTGTGCAACTGGTTCGTTAGCCTCGCCTCGAACAATGGCATCCGTAATTAATTGTCCCCATATGTCTGCGTCAATAAGTGCATCTATCCTGCCAGTTTTCCCAAATGTGTTGTCTGCCAATGATAAGCCTTGAAGATGCTGCCAACAATGATCTGCTATCTCTGCCACAGGTGTAGGTGATGTAATAGATGTGATGATATGGAAGTCTACATGTATCGTGAATGATGATTCAGCCATTGATGCCATTTGAATTTCTGCCCGGCCTCGAGTGTATTTATACAAACTGTAGCCAATGCCTTCAACTTGAACTGTGGATTTATGCCTAGAAAGTGCCAATTGGTTAAATTATCGAGATGTTATAAAGCTAACTTGTGATCCTGGATCACAAAGGAGTCTGCAAATATGCTTATTGCCAAAACCGTCGATGAGGTAAACACTAGCTGTTGCCAAAAGTATAATAATATCGCTAGTAATCGTCAATGCCTTAAATGAGCCAGATAATCAAAATTGATTCCGAGGAGGCTGATTGCTCCCAGAATTTGCTGATGTAGAAGGGTTCGATTGCTTAACGACCGGTACTACGCCTTGTGTTGATGTGCCAGCATTCGAGTTAGTTTCTGCCTTTGTCGTCATATGTTTCTTGGTCCTCAGCATAGCAAAGTATGATGTCGTCCATTACACACGCGACATTTTGTTGATGAACAGGCCTTTGTGGAGTGACCAGGTTTCAAGCAATTGAAGCAAAGATTGGATCGCTCCTCCACTGTCATCGCCAGGAGTTTAGAACATTGTCCTATCCTGTGAATATTACCGTTGTAGTATTCATAGTTGCCAGGTTTTGTTGCTAACAAATTAGTCTTTACCAGACGCTGAGTTCCACTGCTAATGCCAGAACGACATGTGGAACTCGCTCGATTGCCAAATGATGTGCCAGTTGAAGATTGCCTATATGTATTCTTTGGGGACCATTGCAACATATCCGCGCTTAAACTGTGTGCTCTGCGTTCCACAAAAGTATGCAGCTCTTCTAGGGTAAGAATCTCTTGTGTGGTAAAACTCATACCCCATGCCTGTTGTTTATTTGTCGGCAATTTCGAAACCACAAAGCATCCCACTGATCCACATGTAGTTTCATTGCAGCCAATGCCCACAATGACTCTCTGACCGTATCGACTACGGATAATAATGCGCTTGTCGATTCCGTAGTGAGGGGATTGAGACTGATGAATCTCACCACATGTATATCCGCCAATTGTTTGCCTAATTTATAAACCTCTAGAATCGGTTGGGAATGGACCAATGTCTCAAAGGAATCTTTAAATATCAGCCAATTACGTAATCTGCCATCGAACTTCGGCACAGAAAGCCGCTCCAATTTCATTTCAGCAGTAATAATATGCACGCTGCCAGCCTTAATATCTTCAGCCACATTTAACGCCAATTCCTTTGCCAATTCCCTACTCAATTCTGCCACGCCATTATTGAATTCTCTTTCCACCACGTTGTACAACTCGATGTGAGCCTCCACCTCTTCCTCTTTTGCCTCGGTGATCAGCACATCGTGGGCCACTTCAAATTTATTAAAATGAGACTGCAAAGCCAACTGATCCCGTCTCATAGCAAATTCGTCGTTATCGATTCCATAGCCATCTTGTAAAATTTTAACCACAATGCGTTTTATAGCGGTTATCTCCGCTCGACTTTTATTCAATTCTGCCATAATCGTAAAATATAAAATAATACAAAATTACCTTACCTATGTATCGCACAGTAAGCAATTTTTGCCAAATGAAGTGGTTGTGTACCCCTGCCTTTGAGTGTCAAGGATCCCCTGATTTTGAGCAACAACTGCAGGCTGAGTGTTTATGTTTATGTGGTTTGCACACACACAGATGTCTTCTATTACTGTGCACTGAATTGAAATGATGGGCCAAAAGAATTTAAAGAAATACTTGTTCACACAGAATAGTTTGAGTCGCCACGGAAATGCAAGCGAGTGTAAGGGCCTAGTTATAGCTATCATTGGAAACCATCATTGAAAATATTAATTGTCAATTTTGAGAGATTTTGAAGTAAAAATATATGATTATTTTGATGCCAAAGTAAAGCTTATTGACTTAATATTTATTTCTAGGTAAAACAAAATTGAATTTTCTCATAAAATGACTTTTAATTCTTCAATGATGAACTACCTTACCAATGATCATTGAAAAAATTAAAAGTTACGTTATGGGGAAGATATGGGTCAAAATGATTTTTTTTTGGAAGAGAAATAATTTTGAAGTCGTAAGCTACCTTTGTGCCTTAAAATATTCAATGATTAAACTTTCGAAGGGTCTCAAAATCAACAATTAACTTTTTCAATGATGGTTTTCAATGATAGCTATAACTGGCACCTTAGATGTAAATAAGTTTTTTGTGCACACAGAAATAAATATTTTAAGTCGCCACGGGAATGCAAGTTTAAGTGTTAATGAGACAGAAATATTTTAAGTTGCCACGGGAAGTAAATAGACACACAAAGATATTTTGGGTTGCCACGGGAATAAAGCCACAAGAGCAAATATGCTCGTTTATATATTTGTTCAAACGGACGCCACAAAATGTTCCGTTGTTGTTTTGAATTTCGCAAATAAGGGGCCAGTTATAGCTATCATTGAAACCCATCATTGAAAATATTAATTGCCAATTTTGAGAGATTTTGAAGAAAAAATAAATGATTATTTTGATGCCAAAGTAAAGCTAATTGACTTAATAATTATTTCGAGGTAAAACAAAATTCAATTTGGCACAACTTTTCTCATGAAAAAAAAAATAAATAAAATAAATCGGGTGGCACAACGGCTCATGAAGAACCAGGGCCTAGTGACTAACAACTCCCAACCATTCCTGTGTGCGTCTTTCGACAGGAATGGAAGGGACCTACAATTTTATGCCGAATCCGAACAGCTAGACGAGAAGCACTTATTCGTGACAAGTGATACTCTTGGAGGATTTGTTAATTCCTCGCAAGAGGCAGTAGCCCTGAAAAAAAACTTTTAAGTTTTTAGGTGGACGAGGCTGGGAAGCGATCCCAGACCTCCAGCGTGACATTCGAACGCACTAACCATTACGCTACGGGCTACTACTTTTTTCATGAAATGACTTTTAATTTTTCAATGATGAACTACCTTACCAATGATTATTGGAAATATTAAAAGTTACGTTATGGGGAAGATGTGGGTCAAAATTTTTTTTTTTTGGAGGAGAAATAATTTTGAAGTCGTAAGCTATATTTCTGCATTAAAATATTCAATGATTATGCTTTCTAAAGGTCTCAAAATCAACAACTTACTTTTTCAATGATGGTTTTCAATGATAGCTATAACTGGGCCCTAAAGCTCTTTTTTTATAGGGGCCACTGAATGTAGTTATATGTAATGTTATTTGCCACAAACCGTCGCCACCAATGTAATGTATTTATGTATAAATGTATTTTTATGCCACGGAGTGTATTTATGTATGCCACGGAATGTATTTATGTATGCCACGGAATATATTTATGTATGCCACGGAATGTATTTTTGTATAATTTTATTTGCCACGACCGACCAAAGTATTTGATGTATTTTGCCAAAATACAGGTTGCAATGCCACAATGCGTAAGCCACAAAACCACGATTTTTTTTGTATATGTCACCGATTCCCTGGTTTCGGCACCAAAAATGTTGGGTAGTGGGCATCTTACCGTAATGACTGCGAACACCAGATAGCCAATTGTATATGTTTTCTAACCTGCAGTAATTAAACTTTTCCGATTTGTATAAATACACTAAATGCAAACAATTGTATTTTTAAAAAATGACAGTCAAGAGCTTTATTTAACGATCTTCGCCAAGAAAACCAAACCAAAACTTATCCCGTTGATTGTCGACCAAGAACTGCGTCGTATTTCTTCTCCTTTTCCATGAATAAGGAAAAACCATATGTGTGTGTGAAATTGGAATGTCTGCAAATTCCAAGTGGCGCAAGAGCTGCCACTTATTCGCCAAAAAACGTGCTGCCATACATTATGAGTTTTGCCTTGCCAATATAATATTAAACACATGATAACTTTGCTTAAAAAAAAAGAAGTAAAAATTTTATATTCAAACTTCAAAACTTAGCAACCTTTGAATTATTATTATTATTTTTTGCTTTTATAAATAATAAAGTCTCAGCGATATTATCTTGAATAAAGGACTTTTATTTTTTTTAAGTTTAACGTTGAGTGCTTCCCTTTCCAAAAAAGTCTCGCCTCGTGCATGATTTGCACGTATATCAAATTCTGTTCCCCTATTTTTTCCTTCCAACTGATCTAGAAGCAACATGACATCATATTCCAACTCGATTATGTAGTTGTCTTTTCTGAATGTCTCTTCTTCGACTGAATTCATCTTAGACAGCTGTAACCGATCATTCCATCGCTTAACTTTATTAATCCATGTTTATATATTTTTGTAAATAGGATAGGAATTTGCCTCTTATTTTTCATCTTCTATTGTCTTCTTCCAGTTGTCCATTATAACGTATGTTTTTGATACGTCTGGGACAGCTCCTTGTTCTCCTGTTATCTTCAAGTGATTTGACGACATAATTGTTTTTTTGTTTTTACTTGTTTTATCAGTTTATGTCATTGTTTTCACTTTGCCGGTATCTGTAGCTCTGACAACGCTATTTAACTTTCTTGTTGATTTTTTTTTTTTGTGATTAATTTGTTTTCGCTTTGCCAGTATTTGTAGCTCTGACAACACTATTATGTTTTATGCCAGTATTTGTAGCTCTGACACGATAATATGATTCTAGTTCGTTTTTTCTAAAAATCTCTTACCACTGGTCGGGGAAAATTTTTAAAAATACTCGAACGACCACCAAAGAAACAAATTTAGCTGTTCAAATGCTCTAACAGCACTTCCAGAGCAAGTCTTAAAGCTCGTCACTTCGAGAATTAACTCTAATTGCACATTTAGAGTAATTTTAGAGCTCTCTTACAGGGAATTCTTTGACATTTAGAGCAATTTTCTGTTCGTTACCAGCTCGTTATCAGGGACTTAGTAGATTTTAAGCTCTTTAATTATTCATTTTATGTCTACTAAGGAGCACCTTTGACAACTCTCCCCCGAGAGTTTTACCTTGACGTGGTGGGGGGGGGGCTTACGTTTGACCCTCCAGCAATCCAGCTGCAGTGTCAGACAACAAGGAAAACCAAAAACAGAGATGTTAATCGAAATAAAATTATGGATAAAAGTAAAATAAAAAGTAAAAATCTAGTGGGGATATACGCTCAAAAGTCGACAGAAGTCACGACTGTCGGCGATGGCTTGGCCTCGAAAGAGGATAAGTCGCCAGTGACCCAAAATATGAAAACAACAACGACAACAGAAATTACAGAAGCAAGTAGCAGTGATGCCAAGAAGATTGATGAGGTCCTCTCTGCGAACCTCATGGACTTCTTTGATTCTGTGGACGGGGCTGTGGCGGCTGGAGAGGGAGTGATGGCATCTGACGAGGAAAATCAACTCCTTGAGGATGACTATCAGTCCTTCGCCAGCTCAGACGCAGATGTCACCGTGGACGAGAATCCTGTTAATAGTGAAAGAGAAAAACCATCTCAAGGCGAACCTGTGGCCAAAAACCTGACACTGTCAGCAGCCAAGGTAACCTCAACTCCCAAGGGGTCTGGAAAAAGAGAACTGACCGAAGCCTTGCAGGGTGTTCAAAAATCCTACTGACTGCCATCTCTGAAGATCGATGCCCGCATGGGCCAAAACCGATCAAGGAGAAAATGGCACATCTAAAAAAGCAGGATAAGGAAGGGGATCCGGATCCAGATCTCAAAAGGATAGAGAACGCCAAGAGAGAGGTCCGAATATATGGCCAAGCAGACCCGAAAGAGCTTAGTTTCCGCGACTGGAAGCGACTGAGCTGGGCGAAGAAGATTCTGGCTAAGATGGAAGCTAAGGATAAACCCGCAGCCAAATCGAAGCTCGAAGAAATAGGAATTAAAATCTTTCCCGAGTCTTTGGATTCATTTAACAATATCTCTACCGAACTGAAATCTAAGAAATGCCAATTTTTTTCACATGACTTTAAGAACGATAAGTCATTCAAAGTGGTCTTGTTCGGTTTGTATGAAATAGACGTTAAAGTGCTCAAAAATGAACTCATAACACTTGGTTTAAAGTGTAAGGAAATCAAATTAGTGAAATAGAAATATGAACATTACGTAGATGTATTTTGTATCGTATGTATAGAGAATGGCACTGTAAAATTAGCCGATTAACGTAAAAATATCCGTGCAGTTTTTCGTACCCAAGTTAGATGGGAATTTCAACGCTGGCTTAGACATAAAATAACCCAATGTCACAATTGTCAGAAGTTTGGATATGGTGAGAAGAACTGCTGCGTAAACACATATTGTGCAAACTGTTCTGGAGCACATAAAACTACTGACTGCTCCTCAGAGGGAATATTCAAATGTGCCAATTGTAAAGGCAATCACCGATCTACGGACCATGAGTGCTAACAACCAATCAGGTACCAAGACATTAGAGAAAAGCTTTTGAAAAAGACAAATTCTCACTCTCAGACAATAATTAAAAAAAATACCGGTTTATGTTTTACAACAAAAAACGATAAATCACATGAGCTCAGAAGACTTTCCTTGCCTCCCAAAACGAACTTCTATATGATACCAATCCCCGCCATCAGCATCAGTACCCTGATGTTCCAAAATTACACAAGAACATGTAGATCTGCAAACAATACCAACTCAAGAGAAGACTTTGCACTCAGCACTTTTCTCTCAAGAGGAACTTTCTTCTTTAACAACTGAGATGATTTCAAAATTGAGTGAATGTAAAACAAAAGCTCAACAATTTAATGTAATAGCACAGCTTGCTACAAAACATCGCTTTTCTAATGTCATATAACATAAATAATACCCTAAAAATTTTAACTTGGAATGCCAGAAACATCCGAAACAAATGTACAGAATTTTTCAGCTTTCTTTGCAATTTAGATGCTGATGAATGTCTCTTATGTGAAATGTGGTTAAGTAATTCTGATCGATTTTCTAACTCAAGTTATCTGTGGCATAGAGTCGATCGAGTAAGCAGAAAAGGTAGCAGTGTTGCCATTGTCTCATCAGTTACACTTGTCTCATCACTTGATTCAACCGTTGATGATTTTTTAAATGAATTCAATCAAACTGACGTTAGGACTCCGACTGATAAAGTTATTGAATTTTGTATAGCTAATTTAAAAAAACAATAAATCTCCAGGAATTGATAAAATAAACAATCTAATTTTAAAACAACTACCCAAAATTGGATTAAAGTATCTTACATATATTTTAAATGCTTGTTTACATATACAATACTTCCCTGATGAATGGAAAGTTGCAAAAGTTGTTCCTATTTTAAAAGTAGGAAAAAGTGTAAATAATGCCCATAGGTACAGGCCAATAAGCCTTCTTAGTGGTTGCAGTAAAATTTTCGAAAAAGCGATGAAATCAAAGCTACAAGAGTTCCTTTCCATTCATAATATTTTGCCATTGGAACAATTTGGTTTTAGGAAAGATTATTGCACCTCACATGAAGTTCTTAGGATTTGTAACCACATCAAAAGTAGTTTATCACCTAAACAGTCGACTGGCTTAGTACTTCTTGATCTTGAGAAAGCCTTTGATTCAGTGTGGCACAATGGGCTCCTTTATAAACTTATCAAGTTCAGATTCCCTCCGTATCTTATCAAATTGATTCAAAGTTTTTTAACAAACGGACACTTCATGGTCTATTTAAATAATGTGTTTTCAAGTAGAAGATCAGTTCCAGCAGGTGTCCCCCAAGGATCAGTTCTTGCTCCTTTGTTATATAACATCTTCACAGCCGAGATTCCTGACTGTGAATATGCTATGTATGCGAACGACACCGCAATATTTTCCTCACATGAATTAGGTGGTGTAATAAAAATTAAACTTCAAAGAGCGCTTGATATCATATTTGAATATTATAAGCATTGAAAAATTAAAATAAATGCTGACAAAACTCAATCTATCTTTTTTACGAGAAAAAGAAAGAATTGTTGTCTGCCCAGCAAAAATCTAGAGCTTGAAAACACCGAAGTCAAGTGGGTCGATACAGTTAAGTATCTTGGAGTTAGTTTAGATAAAACATTAAACTTTAGAAATCACACTGCCAATATAAACACAAAAATAAATATTGCTACAAAAATGCTCTATCCTCTAATAAATCGAAAATCATTACTTAGCAATGAAAACAAAATAATCATTTATAAAGTAGTATTTCAAGCAATTGTTACGAGTTTGTTCTTCTTAGAGGATTAGCTGGCACCAAAAGTAGGACTCCCAAGCTAGCTCATACCATGGGTCCTTTATCCTCCTCGTTAACAAAATTATTTAAATGCCAGTCTTTATCATCCCGATGTTATTGATGCGCGAGATACTTCGTCCCCACCCTACCTGGTTGTTCTCTCGCTGAACAACCCCTTTTTGATAACGTTCCTTTTTCTCGGCCCTTTACCCCGGTTTCATTATCTCCTCATCTCCCCTTTTTTCTTTTAAAAATCTAGAGATTCATGACTATAAATCTTATTGGAACAATTTATTAAAAATATTATTGACTACCGTTAAAAAATACATCTTTACATTTTAAATTCAATTAAAATTCTAAACTAGCTTTTAAGAGTTTAACTTTAAAATTTATATGTTTATTTAAAATAAAAAGAATTTAATGTTTAAAAAATTTTATAAAAATCGTGGTTTAATTCAGCCTAGCAGCGATTATCCCTTTTGGTCAGATATTGGGCAATACTTATAACAAATTTTATGTCAATAGGACATGTACGACAAGAAATAACTCACCCCTAAATTGATCGATGCAGTGGCCACTCCCTCGATGAATCTTGGTTCGATGTGGCGATCTTTATTACGCTTTTTTTCTTTTTGCGATTGAAAACACTTATAAATATTACCACCTTTTCAACACACCAAAGTAATAATCTTTTGCTTTTATATATGTGATATATGTAAGCATATATATATCTATATTATATTTATACATTTATATATATACCCACATACATATATATATGTATACCACTTTAGATTTAGATTAAAATTTACTTTTTTTTATGAAATAAAAACAATTTTTAGTACTTTAGCACTTTAGAATTAGGAAATGATTGAACGATAAAAATTAAATGAATGATTAAAATCAAAATTTGAATTTCAATAAAATAACTTATATATGAAAATTTGATTTAGATTTTTCCTTTTCTTTTTACGAGTTTAGATGATATGTTGTCTTTGGTTATAGGTATATTCTTCTTTTTAATTTACTTAATTCCAACGGGGACTTGTATAAGGATTTCAGGAATTTGAGATTTTTTTTTGTTCTGTTACTATCCGTTGGATTGCTTTTTCTCCCTTTAAAATTGAGACCGTCAAAAAGAACTTTTAACGGCCTAACTATACACAAAAAAAAATCATCTTTAATACATTTTTTCTATCAACGCCCGCTTAATTAAAAATTACCTTATTTTATAGATTGAACTTTGCATAAGCACGTATATATATATATATATTGACCTTGAATGATCTTGATGATTCGTATATATGTACTTGATGGAGTGAAACCCGATCATGCGTTGATGGAATATTTCCCGAGATCTTGCGGACTATCCTTTTTTTTTATGATTTTCTAAGAAAATGTATCGAAAAGAAACACTAAAATGCTTATTTCCGCTTAGTTTTACACTACTCACATTTAAAAATTCTAAAAGTTGGTTTCAAATGGAGTTCGTCCGGTGGTACTATCTTTGACTTCTTCACTAATTTCAAATTGGTATTCTGGCTTCTAGTGTCTCGGGTGGATTTTTTGAAAAGAAAGTACCTACCGACGGCTTTTACCAAAGAACCCTAGCTCTACCCATCAGTACTCAGACATACAAATTAGGACTTTCCAACCTTTGTCTTTTACACATCTATTCACGCAAACATAATTACGCATTATAAACGTTAATTGCATTATTGTGCGTTAATCATTATATGTGGATGTGAACATTGGTGGGCGTAATTAACGCACTTGTTGCAAACCTCTTTGGGTGTGAATCGGATTCATAAATGTCATGATACACGATCACATCCAAATTGTCTCATGCGAGTGAGGTAACCTTTCCCCACCCATCGCAACATTCCGCAACATGACTATTCAAACATTTTGGCAAACCGCTGACAATCACTCAATTTATGATTAAGTGTCAGCCATTATTTCACTCTTCTCCTCCTGACAAAAAGGAAAACCCTACAATCCTGTGCTTAACCCCTACAGGTGGGTGCGAAATAGCATTACTTTTAACTAAATTGTTTACAATTGTCAACAAAACAAATAAACATAATGCAGTTGAGTCGTCGTCGTCGTCGTTGTTGTCGTCGTCGTTGTTGGTAGTGGGTTTTCGGAAATTCTTTTAAATAATTTTCTTTTTAATTATTTAGTTTTGTTAGGTAATTTAAATACAACCCATTCGGTTACACAATGATACTATACGCGTCACCCGTTTGGGTGTCCTGTGCTCATACGCATATGAAAAAAATTCAAATCTCCCAAAATAAAGTTCTTAAAATGATTTTAAATCTCCCATGGTTTTTCTCAACCCTCGAACTTCATAAAAAAACCGATGTACTTCCCATTGCAAAAAAAAGTTGAATTTCCTAATGTTAAATTTTTTGAAAAATGTAATGTAATGTAATGTAAATGTAAACTCTGATTTTCTCATATACCAATTCATTTATTTATTTTGTTTGTATGCATTAATTAAATTAATAACCTTTGGTTTATTTATTTATCTATTTAATTGTTTAATTATTCAATTAGTTATTCAATCGTTAGTACAAATTTATTTATTTTTGTTTTATTTATTTGTTTATTTATTTATTTATTTATTTATTTACTTATTTATTTATTTATTTATTTATTTACTTATTTATGTATTTATTTATTTTTGTTAATTAAGAAATTGCTGTATTCATAAATATAATCGTATCAATTTATTATAAATAATTATTAATTCATTTTATTAACTTTTTTTTATTCTTTTTATTTTTTCTCTTACATGAAGGTTTTTGCTAATAGTTTTCCTTCAAATCAAATTAAATTTCTTTTCATTATATTGCAAATTTATTTAAAATAATATTTTCCAGTAGTAAGACATAAAATAATTGTAATATCTCTGTACAAGCTGTGCTAAAGACAATATATGTAAACCAAAAATTGATTATCTATTAAATAAATATGTTTCTATCCTCCAGGCTTCTTAAAAATGCCCGAGAAAACCTGAAAAAACTCATGCTCTGAGACTTTAGAGTCACTAATGAGCACTCACTTCCCAGGATGTGTCACCGACACATCTCATGAGATCAGAGGCCCGGACACAAGTGAAAACTCTAATATTTTATAGAAGGAAGGTAGCTTGGGCCATAGACTCCTTCTCAGCACACAAGTCTGCAGGGCCTGATGGAGTAATTCCAATTATGCTCCAAAGCCCTAAAGACATAATTGTTCCAATTCTACACAGAAAGAATTCTTAGATCAGATCAAGAAAAATAAGCTACAAATCACGAAAAATGAATCCAGTTTTGGACCTTGGATTGGAAATTACTAAATTAAGACTTTTTGTTTGCAATATTAAAAAATGAGCGAAATGAAGATATTGACACTCAAAAATTATATTTCAACAATTTTGAGTATCAATAATTCGACCGAGGAAAAAAAATATTGCCATTTTACTTTACCTTTGATGGCGCTCACAGCCCACGATGGGCTTCGGCCTCAACTAACAAGCGCCTCCAGCCAGCTCTGTCCCTAGCTAGCCGCTTCCAGTTGCGCAAACCGAGTGCTTTGATGTCGTCATTCACTTGATTGCGCCACCTGTTACGGGTTCTTCCTCTGCTGCGTACCCCATCGGGGTTGGATTCGAAGACTCGTCGGGCAGGTGCGTTGCTGTCCATACGCTCCACGTGCCCCAGCCATCTCAGCCGCTGTACTTTCAGCTTTTTGACCACGTCAACGTCGCTGTATAGCCTGTATAGCTTGTCGTTGAATCTTATCCTCCATACTCCTTCGATACACACCGGACCGAAAATCACACGAAGAATCTTCCTCTCAAAGCACCTTAGCAGATTTGTATCCGAATTTTTCAGTGTCCATGCTTCTGACCCATAAAGCAGGACCGGGATGATAAGGGTCTTGTGTTAAGTCTCGTTGGTTCTCTGAGAGAGGGCCTTACTACTTAAATGACTTCTTAGACCGAAGAAACAGCGGTTGGCAAAAGTAATTCTTCGCTTGATCTCTGCACTGATGTCATTCTGCGATGTAATAGTGGAGCCCAGGTAGACAAAGTCCTTGACAACTTCGAAGTTATATCTGTCCATCGTGATATTTTGCCCGAGTCGACGATGTTGAGATTCCTCTCTCGATGACAGCATATACTTCGTCTTGTCCTCATTAACCGCCAATCCCATTCTAGCCGCCTCCGCTTCAATGCTCGCAAATGCCCCTGCCACAGCTCGTTTCGTTCTGCCGACAACGTGTATGTCATCCGCATATGCAAGCAATTGAACGGACTTTCGATAGATTCTACCACTGGTGTTGACATGTGCGCTGCGTGCAATGGCTTCAAGATCGATGTTGAATAGGTTGCATGATAACGCGTCGCCTTGCCTCAATCCTTTCTCAAAATCAAAGGAATGGGTGGTGTTCTTACCAATTTTGACGGAGCAGCGAGATTTCTCCATCGTCATCCTGCACAGGCGGACGAGTTTGGCAGGGATGCCGAGACTCGACATGGCTCTGTACAATTCGTCCCTTTTCACGCTATTATACGCGACTTTAAAATCGATAAAAAGGTGGTGTGTATCGATCTGGAATTCCCGGGATTTTTCCAAAATCTGTCGGAGTGTGAACATTTGATCGACGGTTGACTTGCCTGGTCTAAAACCGCACTGATAGGGGCCGATCAGATCGTTGACAAAAGGTTTTAAGCGGTCACACAGGATGGCCGACAAGATTTTATAAGCGACGTTTAGGAGACTAATTCCTCTGTAGTTGGTACATTTCAGAACATCTCCCTTTTTATGGATGGGGCACACTATACCGAGGTTCCATTCATCGGGCATACTTTCCTCCGACCAAATTTTGCAGATGAGCTGGTGTATGCTCCTAGCCAATTCATCTTCCGCTGATTTAAATAGTTCGGCTTTTAAGCCATTTGCACCAGCAGCCTTGTACGACTTAAGTTTGGATATCGCCAGCTGCACTTCGGTTTGGTCGGGTGGACGGAACTCTTGGCCATCATCGTCCAAGTTGAATGGAGCGTTCTGCCTTTTAGCGGCATCTTGGCTGTCTTCGCCATTAAGCAGTCTAGAGAAGTGTTCTTTCCAGATCCTCAGCACTGACTGTGTGTCTACTACCATATTCCCACTCTCATCTCGGCAGGCTTTCGTTCTTGCCTTGAATCCTTGGGTGGATCGCTTCACCCTCTGATAAAATTTTCGAACATCTCCCCTACCGCTACAACCCTCAATAGACACAACCGCCCGCTTCTCGTGCTCTCTCTTTTTCCTCCTGAGAAGTCGGCGTTCCTCTTTTCTTTTCAGCCCGTAGAGCTCCCGGGCCACTCTCTCAGCAGCTCTTGTTCGAATCTGCAGCATTGCCTGGTAGGCCTCGTCCTAAGCTACATGCGCTAGCCGGCACTCTTCATCGAACCAGGGGTTTCGTTGTATTCGCCTAGTGAAACCCAGCACATCAGAGGCGGCACTTCTGATAGCTTGTTAACAGTGTTCCCACTGGTCCTCTGCACTTGATGCTGGTGGCGGACCTCCTAAGAGATTAAGAGTTACGTAGTCTGCAAAATATTGCCATTAGCGAATCGCAATTTGATATAAATTTGTATCAATTTGGATATAGTGATTGATGGCTAAGCTGGAGTCGCGGGTTCGATCCCTGCTTTAGGTAGCATTTTTTTTTTAATTTATTTTTATTACAGGCATACAAATTGAATTATTTTAATTATTATTTCGTAGTCAAAATGAAAAAAATGAATGTTTTCAAATCAACGAATTGTGGGCGAAATGTTGATTTGCGTGTATTTTTATTTTGTTATTTGTGTTCACAACAGGCGTGTTTGCAGCCGCTTCCTTTTTATTCTGAAATGTATATACAATTTTATATATTTGAAAAAGACTTTTATTTTAATTACTTGATTTCTCTGAGATAAGATCCTGGTACCTTTCGCATATCAATCCAATACACTACCACCTAGGCCATCGCACGATATAAAGGGACTATATTGAAGCTTAATCACTTTGAAAACTTATTTACTTGTTCGTTGGTTTAAATCACCATATAAATATTTAAATTATTCCCCTCGAAGTGTTAGATTACGCATACAAAAATTGTAAATAACTGTATAGTTTTTCAAATAACTATTTTCGTAAATTGCGATAGTTTGGAACCAATATTTATATCGTAGCTACTTACATTTTGTTGGTTTGAGCATTAGGAAAATGAAAATCACTATTTAAATTTGGCAAAACAAGATCAATAAGTTGTAAATTTAAATTATTCCCCTGAAATAGTAGATTGCGATTCAAAAACTTGTAATTTACTTTCAAGTCAGCAAGCTCGAATTATAACTTTTGATAATAAATATCGAATTATAAAATTTTGCTATTTACGATGATTTGAGTAGTAAATTACAAAGTTTTCAGTTATTTTTTAATAAAAGCGCCTTGATTTACAAAAAAAAAGAGTTTCGTAAATTACAACATAAATTTTAGCAATTGGTGAGTTTTCAATTCTTTATAGAGGCTGTTTAAACATCACCTACATTCCCTCTAGTTGGAGAGAAGTCAATGTCATTTTAATTCCGAAAGCTGGCAAGCCCACTCACACTGAACCGAAAGACCGGACCAATTGTCTTCCTTTCTACTTAGAAAGGTTAATAGAAACGTACATTCGCCTAAAACTAAATGATGGAGTTCTCTCACAGGCCCAATATGCATATATGAAGGGCAAAGCTGTTGAGAAAGCACTTCATGAGATGGTACGCACAATTGAGAAATCAATCCATTTTAAAAATTTACTCTGGGAGCTTTCCTTGACATAGAAGGGGCCTTCAATAACGTCGTAAATTTTGCAATTCGGCAAGCCCATGACTCTATAGGCATCGATCCGATGCTGTCAAATTGGATTGACTCCATGCTTCAAACGAGACTCGTAAACGCAGAAATGGGTGATAGCAAGCTAAAAGTTAGGACGTGTAGGGGTACTCCACATGGTGGGGGTCTTGTCACCCCTGCTTTGGCTTTTGGTCGTTAACCAGATTTTGGTTAAACTTAATTTAAGTGGTGTCAAAGTCGTTGCGTACGCAGATGACATCATGATCATGGTCTCAGGGAAATTTGTCCCCACCTTATGCGAGCTACTATAAACACCGCTCAACGAACTCTGTAATTGGGCTGGGCCAGTAGCTGTGGACTTAATGTCAACCCACTTAAGACAGAACTGGTTTTATTTACGAGAAAACGAAACATTCCAAATTTAATCCCTCCCACCATAAATGGGACTCCGTTACATATCACAGGTACGGTATAATATCTTGGTCTAGTAATGGATCGTAAACTAAACTGGAAGGAAAACATTAAAGAAAGAGAGAAGAAAGCGTCAATTGCATTCTATACTTGTAGTAGAATTTTTGGTAGGAGATGGGGTCCCAGCCCCAAAACCATTCATTGGATGTATACAGCCCTAATAAGACCTATCTTGACATATACATGTCTGGTTTGGTGGCCAGCTTTAGACAAGGCAACCAATCTCAAAACCATGACTAAAATCCAAAGACTAGCGTGTATTGGCACAACCAGTGCCATGAGAACAACACCGACCGCAGCCAATCACTGGAAAAGAGGATTTTTGGTGATAGAACGATAATGAACTTTACTAATATAGACATTCAAACAGACTATATGATACCACATACTGATTTCAATCCGGTGGCCTCAACAGATATCCCTATAAGGGATGTCTGGACGGAAAACCGGGTCATAAATACAAATCATGTATCGGTTTTCACGGACGGTTTCAAGACGGGCGAAGGGGTAGGGTCAGGCATCTTTTCAGAAAACCCACCTTTAAATAGATCAATAAAGCTTCCGAACTTCTGCAGTGTCTTCCAAGCGGAGGTATTTGCAGTTTATGAGGCAGCAAAGTATCTTGCCACATGTGAACTAGTAAACTAGAACATTGACATTTTCATAGCCAGTCAGGCGGCCATCAAAGCCATCTACTCAGTTGTCACAAAGTCAAAACCGGTGGAATGTTGTCACAAAAAGTTGAGATTACTTAGCGCAACAAACACAGTTACCTTACGTTGGGTCCCAGGACACTGTGACATACATGGGAATGAAAATGAGCCAAACTGTATCGTCAGTACTTATGCCACTTGGGCTGGAAAAAAACAGAATTCACCAGAGATTCCTCGAAGCTGCCAATGATAGGTGGTCACAGATTGACACGTGTTGGGTTTCGATAAATCTTTGGCCGGATATTTCTAGGAAAAAAACTGAATACTTACTCTCGCTAAGCAGGCCTCAACTATCCCTATTGGTTGGAATCCTAAGTGGTCACAACTCAATAGGAACCCACTTAAACAGAGTGGGGATCATCGGATCCGACCTCTGTAGAGGGTGTCAAGATGAAGAGGCGGAGAAGGGCTCATTTCATTTCCCTTGTGAATGCCCTAGCCTAGCTAGAACAAAAAAAAACAGCCCTCGGAGAATACTTTTTCGACGAACTTGGCGACATCTCGTCTCTGCCACAAAAGAACACCCTGAAATTCATTCAGATTTCGGGATGGTTCAAGGAGGCACCCCTTACCTAATCTTTCACTTATTCCTTTCCTTACCCTTCCCTCTTCCTTCCTCTTCGCAAATCCTGGGGAGCGCAATGGATCCATTGAGAACCGAGTGAGGTGTTTCGGCTTGCCGAATCATCACCCCACATAACCTAACCTAACCTAACCTTTGACAGCTTTTTGTTGGTATAAGTGTGCATAATACAATCGAAGAATAGTAATATAATAATTGCACAACATATTTAATGTCATTTCAAGTATTTATAAGTATTGTAAAACTTCATTAAGTTCGTAATGTAAAAAGATAAGTTATTTTTTATATTCGAGCAGAATAAGGGAATTAGTATACTTCGGTAAAATAATTGTGAATTTTGAGTGCGCGTTTTGTTTTATCACAAATGTATTGAAGGTACTACGCAAAATTACAACGCGCCTCCGGAATTATAAATATTTCGCTGAGATTTTGAAAAATTTTAATCTGAACAAAACAAAAAAATCTTAAGAACTATTGTCAATTATTAATAAAATATTTTGTTTAAAAATTACAAAATGTGTTGTGTTTTTTAATCGAAAGCGACGACCTTTTGTCTTTCAAAATTGAAAAAAAAATGGTTATTCGAATCATTTGAGCTGTAATAGAGCTTCAGAGCTGTAATAGTGCAATTCAGAGCTAGTAGCTACAGGGTGACATATTTGCTTCCAGTGCTTTATATAGGGTGTTTTAGAAAATAAAAGAAAGAGTGAATATTCTGCACAGCAAATACCTAATATATTTTTATTAAAAGAGTAGATGTTTATTGTAGTAGCCCGTAGCGTAATGGTTAGTGCGTTCGACTGTCACGCTGGAGGTCTGGGATCGCTTCCCAGCCTCGTCCACCTAAAAACTAAAAAAAGTTTTTTTCAGGGCTACTGCCTCTTGCGAGGAATTGACAAATCCTCCAAGAGTATCACTTGTCACGAATAAGTGCTTCTCGTCTAGCCGTTCGGATTCGGCATAAAATTGTAGGTCCCTTCCATTCCTGTCGAAAGGCGCACACAGGAATGGTTGCGAGTTGTTAGTCACTAGGCCCTGGTTCTTCATGAGCCGTTGTGCCACCCGATTTATTTTTATTTATTTAGATGTCCCCGAGCAAGTTTTTTTTTGTAATTCAGCTTTAGTTAAATTTCTATACCTAAGTTTTAAAGCTTTCTTAGGGTATAAATAATTAAATATATAAATAAATAATTATAATTAATACAACTTCCTTATACTCTAAAACTCTTTTATAGGGAAAGTTATTTATTTATTTACGACTCATGATAATTTTTTTTTTTGAATAAATTTTGTTGATTTTAGTTTGATTGGTGGCTTTACAATAGCTCTGTAAATTCTATTTTGACACATATATGCGCATGCGTAATATGTTTACTATGAACCATTTGTGTGAAAGTATTAGTGTTCAGCTCTATAAGCACTTTTTGTGTGGTCCTATAAGAACTATGTTTCAACGTTTTGGTAGGCGCATACGTAAATATTTTGTCCATGTGTTGTTAAAAGCTCTATAATAATTTGTTAAGCGCTGTTATTTAGACAATGCTCTATTTGTTATAAACTCCATTAGTTCTTAGAGCTGAAACCATTCCTGAATTTTATATTTTTGGAAGGGTAATTAAAAATTATTTTACCGACGTTTGAAGAATTTTTGAAATATGTATTGATTTTAGTCCCAGAAAAGTTTTGAATTTTATATTTTTAAAAATCCGAAATTCTTAAGAATCATGGTGATTACTAACTTCAGTTTTGGACTAGAAACTTCAGTTCACCACTGTAAGTGCAGAAAATTCACAATTTAGTATTTTTAGGGCTCTGCTTATAAGAGTTAAGTGCTTACATGAAATAATATTGATATATATATACAATAACTCGGCAAAGAACCAAACACTTGTATATGTATCAAAAGTAAGTATATTGCCGTATCGAGTATCATAAATTTAATTAAAATTTTAAGCATACTACTCCTATAGTTAGTCACATTATTAGGGGAGTTTGTATTATTTAATTGATTGATCATTAGTTTTTTGTTTGCCAATGTTTAGAAACTACTTATGTTCACATATAAAAAGCTTGAATACGGGTATTGGAACAACAAACCAATTAAAACAAGATTAATTTTTTACATATATAAGAAGAAAAAATTACAATTTATTTAAAAACTTTTTTCGTATGCGAAGTTGTTTGTTTACCTACTGTATCATCTGAAATTTGACCCACTAGCCGTCACTGAAATAGCCTGCGGTATATTTGGCGAAATTTTTTTAAAAACAATCATTTATTACTTAATATGTATCTACACTACATACACTTACATACTCGTGTTTAAATTAAAAGCGCTTTATTCGTTTGTTTACAAACAAATCATGTTCTTCTTACTGGATTGTGCCCCGAAAATGTAACCAACAACGTTTATTTCCGAAAACCAAAACATGGTCCATCTCCAGACCATGTTCGGCTTCCAGCTTGAAGCATGTACAATCAGTAATGGAAAATATATTTTTCTTACATGCATCTAGTGGATGTGGCACGACGCGACGTCAGCAACTTTCGATATGGAAAAATTAAATTTATTGCGGCTCTGGAAAAAAAATGTTGAGCTCAGTGATGTATGATGAATCTTCCCCTAACAGAAGGAGCAGCAAAATATCACTCATATAGGACATATTTTCAAGTTCAACAGTGGTTGAGCAAAATAGATGAAAAAAGTCCAAGTGATTGGGGGTTGAAAAAAAAAAAACGTTGCGTTGGGTGCCTCAAACAAACGATGAAGATCCGGCACCAAGTTCGATCCTCAACCTTATTTCTTGCAAAGGTACCAAAAATGTCGAAAAAGCTTGTGAGTGTGTGAAAGCATGTCTTTATTGCATAGCAATTTGCCAACACTGTTGTAGGGAGAGTTTCAACAATACCCCCAAGAAACAACCAATCATGGATGATGATTCAGAGGACGAAGGTGGAAGAACTGTTAGCACGATTTCCTTCCAAGAAGATAGTCTGCCAGGTCCTTCGTGTAAGAAACCAAGGTTTCATACACCGGTACTTGAAATTAATTAAAGCCACGTAAGTGTATGTATTGCATGTATGCCTGCCAATAATTATTATTTATTTATAATAATCTTATAAACCATAAATGAAGTTATTGTTCAATTACATACACGATAACTAAAGCTATAATAATGCGAGTTACCGGAATACGATCCGCCACACACAATAAAAGAAACTATTCCATTTACACTGCACATGCACACGTGATACAAACATTTTACCATTTAAACACTGCACCGTGCGATACCCACACCCACTTTTGTAACTGAATAAATGATTTCGATTCTACGTTTGAAGAAGCGACTATGAAGCTTTCAAGCGCTATAGTAAATAAACAATTGCTCGGACAAAAAACATGTTTGGGTACAAATTGTAGGTGATAGTGCTTTCAACAACTTTTAGAAGAAAATGTTTGCGAAACACTAAACAAAAAAAAAGTATTTGACTTTAAAAAAAATGTGAACTGCATTTTTTTAACTTGTTATAACTTGTTAAATACACAAAATATAAAAAAAAATAACATGGACAAATTTGTAGAACGCATGTTTCTCTACAAAAATACATTTTCAGTTTTTCGATAAAATACGGGTTTATTTCACGAAAAACAAATTCACTTTTTAAATCAAGATAGTGGCAACCCTGCAAGGGGTTGGTGGTCGAAAACTTGGAGTTAAGCTTTCTGTATAATACTCAAGAACTCAAAACAAAAATTGCTTCCCCATATGTTTAAAAAAAAAAATACCTAAAATGACTGGACTACATGTTTATTATTGTTTATTTTATCTCCAGGCAGCCGTCAGCAGTGGCGGATCCAGGGGGGTGGCTATAGGGGCTAAAACCCCCCCACAGCCAAGTACTAAAATATTTTGAAATATAGAAAGCAAAACTTTACAACGTGTAGAATTTTATTTTCGTCTAAAATATTGTTAAGGTGTGAATTTTGCTGGACAAAATAAAGTGGTTGGGGCTGAACAATTTACATGTTGTAATTTATTTCTAAACCCTAAGCCCTACGCTAAAGCCTGAAGCGAATTCGACAAAAAACAAGTGGGGGCTATGAATAATGGACATGCTTCATGCAACGACAATTTTCCCTAAAAACAAAACCCAGAAAACTGGAAAGAAAAAAAAGCTTGGGTTTAATATGGTCTGAGAATATTAAACAAAAAACGTTGTCAGGGTTAAACAAATAACTCCCTAAGAAATAACCTTATTCCAGAGGACTTAAGTCTAGGGACTGTCAGTCCGAAGTTGGGACTAAAGCTAGAAAATATAATTACAAAAAACATGGTTGGGGCTTAACATTAACATGTTAAATTCAACAACTTTTTACACTAAAAACTTAGCTAATTTGAAGAAAGAAACGCAATTGAGGCTAAAACAATTGGAAAACAACGGGGTGTAAAGCTTAGTGTGAATATTTAATTGTTTCTTATGGCCTTGGCTGGGGTTAGAGAATTTTTGGGCTTAGTTTTCAAAATTTCAAAGGTCTAAGGCAATTGTACATACAAAATAATTTTGGACTATGCAATTAAATACAAATTCTGTAGTCAAGGAGCCAAATTCAAAATGCGCGAGAAACTCAGAAAAATCTTGCAGGTAGACATGAATATTTACCATCCCTATAGACTCTAGAGTGACTTGCAAATTTATCCACACATATATTGAGCAGAAATAAAAAGTATAGGTATGCAGCGTACACGAAAATTCATTCACACTTGCAGAATTGGGCCGTGAAGGTTATTTTTTAGAGCAGCTGTTTCTTGTGCCCGACTAAAGACTTGAAGTTTTAATATTTAATTTTTCGATCCGCAAAATATTATTTTCTGTTCTTTCCAGTGACAGTTTAAACAAAACAAGTAGGTACTCTGCTCGTTGTTTGGCTAGTTCAGGAAAATGAGATCTCAGTGGACTGACACTGTCAAAGCACATTATGAGCTTTTGCCAGTAAGACCACTTAAATATAATTTTTCTGAACTAGCCAATTACAAACAGTTTTTAAATTTTAACAAAAATGTGAATTTCAAAGCATACCTTCAGCTTATTTAAGCAAACACTTTTATAATGAAGGAAGGTACCTACTACCTAATCAATTATTACTAAGCAATATAAATAAACGAATTTATAACGTGGCTAAAAATGTAAGTTATAAAATTAGTTATACTGCCATGTTTTGCTTAGCCTTTATATTGGCTTCTAGCTCTGCTTAAAAATAATTCCCATGTTTAACACATATCAATTCCAAATTCTTGTTATTGTACTTTATTTCCGGTTTCCGATCCCTGGTTTCCGATCTTTAGACTGCCTTTTTTTACCTCTGCGATAAATATCGAATTTTATGGTGTTTTATTAAACTTTCAAGTTCATAAACTGATCAAGTGTACAATTTAAAAACCATTTTGTTATATTTTTCATTCGCACCCAAGTTATACTTGTTGTTTTAATAATTAAAAATCAATTAATTTGCGAAAAAAATTCTATAAAATAAAAGTTTCTGTGCATATTGATTGAGTGATACTTCAACATAAACATTATACTGTCTCTGTTGCGCTTTACCAAAATTACAATTTGCAATTTTTATTGTTATGTTCAATCTCTCAAATTCATTACACCCGTTAATTGCATGCTATTTCCTTCTCGCTGGGTGAGTGAAACATTTTTAGTGTATGATCTGCCTATGAAGCATAATTGGATCTACATTGTATCCCAATTTCTGCCTTCCATTTTCATACTGCAACGATTCAACCGGAGGATAGGATAGGAGCGGATATAAAGGCACAAAAACACGTGATAATTCGTTTTCTGTTATATGACTTCATATGTACAAACTGGATCTCCAAACTCCAAGCCCCCCCCCACAGCCAAAACCTAGATCCGCTACTGGTCGTCAGTGCACGTTTACGGTACTACGCACATTGGGTTACCTGAAGATAATTGCTGCATGTTCATGTTTGAACAAAAGTTAATTCACCATTTTATTTAAAATTATTTTTTGTTTTAATTTTGAGTTTGAAAGTAATTTTTGCAAAAACTATGGACATCAATAACTTGATTTGAAAATAAAATAAAAGAATGGATTTCTAAAGAAGAGAGAAAGTACCCCCCTTTATGGTAGACAAATTTTGTATTGTGTTCCTTTAAAAAAAAAACGTAATCATGTTTTGGTGCCATATGAAAAAAAACCTGTTGCTAATTAAATTTTGCCTAATTTAGTATACATCAAAGAAAATTTACTTATAGAAAAAAGAGGAAATCATAACACCTTTCTTTGCCTCAAGATATGATGAAATAACAGTGAATAAATGTGTATTTACCTTTTTTGTTTTTTCCAGGTAAATTAATATCTAAGACAATAACAGGTTTTTCAAATGTGTTGACTTTTCTACACCCCGCATCTCCTTTACTGATCGCAGACAAAATGTGAATATATTTTGTTATATACATTTTAATTATCTCTAATTAAGTAGTATAGACTTTTCCGCTAACATGCTAGGTTGAGCCAATATTCACAAAAATCTAAAGAGGGGCACCTTTAACCCCCCCCGCATAAGTTTAGCTCGCAGCCCTTGGCTGGGGACCTTGGGTATGTTATACCTGGGGGTTAGCCCTACCATTTACAAAGATAATTCAGAGGGTCTTATTTTTTGCAAGCAAAATTCCTTCGTTGACTGTACTTAGTAATTAATTAAATCAAAATATAAATTACTTAGAACTAATTTATTATTTTTGAAATTGTTGTGGTGGTTATTTTTAGCAAAAATCTTCTTTAATTTCTTAAATAATTTTTTTTTTCTTAAACTTTATTTAGCTTAAAAAAGCTTTTTAAAAATACATTTTTATCTTAAAATCTGTTTTTAACATATATTTTGGTTAATCTCTTAAGTGTATCTATATTTAAATATCTTTAAAAAGTCGTTTATCTTATTTCAGAATTTCCAGAACATTAAACTTCAAATATTATTTAATTTTAAAATAATTATATAAAATTCTTTCAAAATATTATTAATGAAACAAGTCTAACAGAAAGTGACCACCGCGAAGTTAGATTTTCGAAAAAAAAAAGAATGCCAGGCGATGTACCTCTAATGGGTTATACCATTTCTGCCAAAAAAAAATGGGTCACTCCCACACTTTTTTTTAATATAGACAAGTATGGAGCTTTAAAATGCCTTTAACTCGGTTACCAAATTGAATTCCAAATGCATAAGGGTTTTTGTTTTTGTATAGGGTCACGTTTGAGATTCAATTAGTCATCAAAAAATTTGATTTAAAAAAACTCGTAATTTGTTAATAAATCAATAATTAAAATCTTTACCAACCGAAAAGTTAACCATACATACATATATTAAAGTAATAAAACGGCAATGAAAATATGTTATTGAACGTAGCTTTATGGATGTGTAACTGTTTTTTCGGTTGGTAAAGATTTTAATTATTGATTTATAAACAAATTACCAGGTTTTCAAATCAAATTTTTTGATGACTAATTAAATCTCAAACGTGACCCTATTATGTACCATAAAATCCCTTATGCATTTGGTAAATTTACAACTGAATTTGTTTGAATTACAGGATTAAAATATCTCTTTATTAATGTTTTAACTATATTCATAGGAAAAGAATTAGAAGTCAATGTAGTCTCAATTATTTTAAGAGTTTTTTTGGCGAAAGGTATCTTATCTAATACTCTATTTATTTTGAAAGAATTTTATATATTTTAAAATTAAATAATATTTGAAGTTTAATATTCTTGAAATTCCGAATTAAGATAAACGTCTTTTTAAAAATATTTAAATATTTAAGAAATTAAAGAATATTTTTGCTAAAAATTTTAAAAATAATAAATTTGTTCTAATTTATATTTTTATTTAATTATCAATTGTAAGTATTATTATAGTATGTTATTTTATGTTTTTCAATATCTCAAAAACCATTTTAACAGGCCTGAAGAAGGACGTAAACACGTCCGAAACGTTGCAATCGCATCTGGAATAAGAATTAATACATATAGCCCCACTTAGGTATCAAATTATATTTAAACAAAGGTCACGAAAATACGAACAATTGGTTTTAATTTATTGTGCTGATTAAATCCCCCCCACTCATTTCAATTTTTGAAGATTCGTTTCCACGTTTGGTTTTACATTTTCGAAGAACGGGAATTTTTCAGAGCATTTCTATTAGCCCCCATAGTTACCCAAACTATTTGAACTGCGTACAGTTTTATTGAATTCCACAGGTATCCTATGAACACTTTTTAAATATTAAATCTTGTACGTATGGAATTAAAAATTTTAACTTTCATAAGCTCAATCTTAATGTTATACCTACATCTAAAATGTTTGTTGGTCAAAAAACACTGTTCAAGACAATTCGATTATGACTAAAGTTATATTTATTAAGAATCATAACATACATTCGTTTACTAAACCTAAGTATACATATATATGTACGTGCTCTTACTTTTCATTTCAGTTTTCAATGCTAAAATAAAATATTTATTTAGATTTTAGATTTTAATTATTGATTTATAAACAAATTACGAGGTTTTCAAATCAAATTTTTTGATGACTAATTAAATCTCAAACGTGACCCTATTATGTACTGTTGACGACGGAAGTCGAGCAGACGATTGAATTAGTAAAATTCACTTCAATGGTGTGAATATAAACTTTTATTGAAGAAATAAATAAATTAGAACTAATACAAGAAAACTAATAAGACAAATAAGTTACCTAAAAATTAAAAAAGTCTTTTCCTTCTCGACTTGTTTTCAGCTTCGAATCAACAATAATAATAAATAATTTAAAATGAAAAATAATGAAAATTACTTAAAGCTACAAAAGAGTATTTGATTTAAATACTTGAAAACTGGCTGAGTTATTCACTGTCAGCAACATTTCTCCCCCCCGGTGAAACACCAGATTCATCTGCTGGTTCATGATACTTAGACTTGCTGATATCAAGAACTGCCAGTTTAACTGCTGGTCTCTCATACACTCCATGAGCTGTTTTTACTACCGCTCTTCTAACTTGTCCATCTTTTGCCATTCTTGTGCTTATCACAACACCCTTTATCCAGGAACATCTAGGTAGATTTTCATCTACTATAAGAACGATGTCATTCTCTTCTATGTTTTTAACATCTTTGAACCACTTAGTTCTGCGTGTAAGAGTTGGAAGGTATTCTCTTACCCATCTCTTCCAAAATAAATTGGCGATTTGTTGACTTATTCTCCAGCTTTTTCGGAGCATGAGATCCTTGTCACAAAAATTTCCCGGTAGTTTGTTGCCATTTGAAGAACCAATCAAAAAATGATTTGGTGTTAGAGCCTCTGCTTCTTCAGGATCCACTGAAACATGAGTCAGTGGACGAGAGTTTAATATGCCTTCAATTTCAATAAGCGATGCCATAAGTTACTCATCGTTCAAACGCTGGTTTTTTGTTACCTCCTTCAGGACGTTTTTGACAGACCTCACCAATCGCTCCCAGCAACCTCCCATGTGTGGTGCAGCAGGTGGATTGAAAAACCATTTCGTTTCAGCACTTATGAATTTACTCTTTATAATTTCCTTGTTCATCTTACTAAAAGATTCTCGCAATTCCTTCTCTGCACCCTTGAAATTGGTTCCGTTATCAGAGTAAATCTCTTTTGGTGTTCCCCGTCTTGACATGAAATTTCGAATACATAAGATACATGAGTCTGTAGTCAAACTATGTGCCAACTCAATATGTACAGCTCTTATAGTTAAGCAGGTGAACAAAACACCCCAGCGCTTCTCAGTCCTTCTTCCAGAATGAACTAAAATCGGCCCAAAGTAATCTACGCCAGAATAAGTGAATGGTCTAACAAAGGCTGCAAGTCTCGCTTCTGGTAATGGAGACATCTTCGGACACGAAGGTAATGCACTCCTCATGATACATACTGGACATTTCACACGTACTGACCTGACTAGTGATCTCAAGCTTGGTATCCAAAAACGCTGACGAACCTCATTGACGATTGTCTCCTGGCATTGATGGTAGAAACGTTGGTGATAATCGTCGATGATCAGGAAACTCATCGGGTGATTTTTTGCTAATATTACGGGACGTCTAGTATCTTCTCTTACGTAAAAAGCTCTATCGATTCTACCATTAACCCTCAAAATCCCATCATCATCTATGTATGGTGAACATTTGTAAAGGTGACTTGATTTGGGCAAACATTTGAAGTTCATCAACATCGCCAGCTCATCTGCAAAACTGTCTTTTTGGGCCAGTCTTATTAGCGCTTTTTCAGCCTCAAGTAACTCCTCCGATGAAAACACACCCACTCTTTTTGGCAGATTGAGTCGTTCAGGTTTTATATTGTTAATATATCGAAAACAATAAGCCATTGAACGAAGCAAACGTCTCCATTCAGAAAACCTATCAAACTGCACTAATTGATTTTGAAAAGCCTTACCAGTTTGCAAAATATACTGAGGTCGCAGTTCTAGTAGATCAACTTCCTCGTTTGTAGTAGAAGGCCAATGTTCTTTATCTTCATACAGAAATGACGGTCCTTTGAACCACCTGCAGCTTCTATCGAAATTTGGCTGTTTGCTCCACTTTGTTGCCTCATCTGCGACGTTCATTCTTGTCGGGACCCATCTCCAATCTTCCAGTTTGGTCAGTTCGAGAATTTCTCCAACTCGAAACATCACAAATTGTTTTAGTTTCTTTGGATCTGCCTTCAGCCAGGATAAAACATTCCGGGAATCAGTCCACAAAAACGTTTGTGAGACATTTATGTCATGGCTTCTAACAATGCTCAGTGCAAATCTGGAACCAATCAGAGCTGCTTGTAATTCTAAGCGAGGTATTGACAACGGTTTAAGTGGTGCTACTTTAGTCTTTGCACCCACTATGACACAATCCAATAAAGTTCCGTCATCTAGCCTGAGATATGCGACTGTTGCCATTGCATCCTCGCTGGCATCTACGAATACGTGTAACTGGACAGTAAAATCCTTATATCCGCGTAGAGAATAACACCTTCGAATCATTACATTTTCAACTTGTGGCAAAAGTAAACGCCATTGTTCCCAAGTGACTTGCAGATTTTTGGGAATTACTTCATCCCACCCAATTGACAGCTTCCATACATCTTGAAGTATTACTTTCAATTTGACCAGGTAAAACGACAGAAATCCGAGAGGGTCAAAAACAGACATCAACACCCTCAATATTTCGCGTTTGGTTGGCATCCTTACTCCATTCAAGACATCAACGTGTCCCTTATTTAACTTCAGTGAGAACGTAAACAAGTCTTCTGATGTATCCCACCATAGTCCTAGCACCTTTGTTGTAGAACTCGTTTCATCAAGATGGTCTTGAAAAGATTTTCACATGCTATTCATGCTATTGTCTGGTTGTTTCAAAGCTTGAAGGACTTCAGCTGAGTTAGAAACCCAGTTCCTTATGTTGAACCCACCTCTAGCGTGAATTTGCTTTACCTCTCTAGCTATTTGGATTGCCTTCTCAACTGTGTCAACACTGTACAGCATGTCATCTACGTAATGGTGTTTAATAATGACATTGGCAGCTTCAGGATACGCTTTCGCATACTGTTTCGCATTTTTGTTCTTTACGTGCTGCGCAATACTTGGAGAGCATCGTAATCCAAATGGCAGGACCAACATCTTGAAAACTTCAGGAGCATTATTAACGTTATCAAAATTCCACAGGAATCTGAGACAATCTTGATCTTCTTCTCGTATTTTTACCTGAAGAAACATCTCTTCAATGTCTCCAGCGATGGCAATCTTTTTCAAGCGAAGAGCATATAGTACATCCGTTAAAACCGTCAACTCATCTGGTCCCTTCAGCAACATGTCGTTCAGAGATGTGCCTTGAGTGCAGGCAGCTCCATCCAATACCATCCGAACTTTCCCTGGTTTGTTGCGGTTCTTAACCATGAAAGCTGGCAAGTACCAAACCCTTGGACAATGCTTCTTCAACTCTGCTGAACTGAGCTTCTTGGCGTATTCTTTGAAGATAAAGTTATTTACTTGCTTGTTGACAGTTTCGAGCAAACTGTTGTCGGCTGTGACCTTCTTTTCTAGGCATTTATGTCTTTTGAGGGCCATAGGGTAGCTATTCGGAAGAAAAAACTCGTCATAACGCCACAACAATCCAGTCTTGAATGCATTTTCTTGTTTTTGCACTGTCTCTTCTAAGATTTGTTCGGCATGTATTTCATCAGAAGATTTCATGAAAGCTTTCTCCACCCCATAGTCTTCCAAGACATAATGTTGCCTTACCATCTCATGAAGATTCTTGTTACAATCGCATGCATGGTAAACGCCATACTCGCAACTCCCTTCGTTGTTATTGCCTGTAACACACCACCCAAGTCGAGTCTTGAAAGCAACAGGTTCATCACAGGATCCTTCTCGTAACTTCTGGGCCAGCAACAGCTTTTGATTGTTTATACCAATTAATATTCCGCATTTCGCTTGGTTGTAGGAACTTATTGGAATTCCTCTAAGGTGCGAATACTTCTTCGCTAACGAGACTTGATTGATGGACTGAGAGGGCAGTGATAACTTCTTGACGGTGCGCACATCTCTAAGCCAGTGTCTTTCAGGTTTAGAATTGCCGCAATCACCCGATATTTCCAACGGTACAATCTTGGAGTCATTCTCAAGGCGAACAGTATCCGCAGTCCATTTAAGACACAATGGCCTAGATATCCCATCTAGTTCCAATCTATCCGCAACCTCCTCCTCTAATAAGGTTAGGGAAGACACATTATCTAGAAAGGCAAATGTCTCCACAGATTTTCCTTTGCCATGCAAAACGACTGGAATAATGCTAAAAAGCATATCATTGGCATTGGTTGATTGATGTTCATAGCATCCAACAGCTGGTCCTGACTGGTTCGAGTCAATAGAGAGTCCATGCATGAGCTGATGATGTTTTGATTCGCATCCGCAGATAGCTGGCCTACGGCATTTGAATCTTCTTGGATGCGCTAAACAACATTCGCAGATACTTCGGCTACTCACCAGATCCCCTCTCTTTTTGACGGATAGTTCAGAGAATCGATTACACTTAATAAGTTTATGATCTTTCCCGCAGAGATAGCAACCGCTTATCTTATTTTGTGAAGTATCTTTTGGTATGGATTGATTTTCTGAGTGTGCATGCAAATGAGACTGTCGCTTTTCAACTTTTGTATCTGCAACTGCACATGGCGTAACTTTACATGCTGCCTGTGCCATGCTATAAAGCCAATCACTAAAGGTCGTCAAAGTTTCAGTGCCATCAATTGTCATTGCCCAATTCAGCTTTAATGGTGCCGGAAGCTTTTCAACCAGTTCCTTTAGCAATGTTCTATTGCTCAAATAATGGGTTAAACCAGATGCCTCCATCATACAATGCACACTACGAACAGATAAAGCGAAAGTTATAAGTGTATCTAAGCGCTCTGCCTTTGGACCTGGTTCCATCTTAATTTTCTTCAGGATGTTGTCAACTATGTACTCTGGCTGTCCATAGAGCATACGAAGAGTCTCAATAACCTCTGGAACATTTGAAGGCATCATGAGACGAGTGCCAACAGCTTCAAGTGCTCGTCCCCTCAAGGCCCTTTGTAATCGAGACAAATTTTCTTGGTTTGAAAATCCACAGAGCTTAGTATCATTCTCAAAAGAACTGATAAAAAGTGGCCATTCTTCAGGCCGACCGGAAAACGTAGGAAGATCATTCGCCATCACTTGACGTGCTGCAATTTGTCGTTGATCAAGAAAATCTGGCTTTACATCAATAGCGGTAGTTGTTGGCTTCCATCGCAAATTCTTTTCTTCTGCGAAATATTCAGGTTTGTTGGTGGTCGCAAACGCAGCTTTAGATCTCTCCACCCAGACTTTAGTTTGACTTAATCGCAAACTAATGTTGTCGTTCAGTTCGTCTTCTGCTTCAGCCTCCAATGCCATTAACTCGAACTTTCTTTTGACAAACTCTTTTTCCTTCTTCTCGCGCTCTTGGAGGAATTTGTCTTCAATCTTCCTTTGTTCCTCCAAACGAAGCAACTCCAATTTTAATCCTCGACGACTTCGGCTTGAGGATGCAATTGATTTATCATCAATTCTTGATCGGTTTGAACGTGCATCATTTAATTTCGTTTCAGTTGTCTTCTTCGTTAGTACATTCGCTAAGGCTCCTACAGCCTGCGCCACTGTCTTGTCGCTTCCCACCGATGAATTGAGATCTACGCAGTCCTTGCAAAACCAATCTCTTTCTTCCACAGATGAGTCGACTTCTGCGCAGCTGAAATGCAACCATTTCTTGCACTTTGTACACTCTACCATGTCCTCGGCATCATTCCTCCTCTTGCATGCCCCACAGTCGTACGCATCAGACATACTTTCTTAAATTTTATGCAGCGTCCTTTTTTTTTAATTTTTAGAAATGTTGACGACGGAAGTCGAGCAGACGATTGAATTAGTAAAATTCACTTCAATGGTGTGAATATAAACTTTTATTGAAGAAATAAATAAATTAGAACTAATACAAGAAAATTAATAAGACAAATAAGTTACCTAAAAATTAAAAAAGTCTTTTCCTTCTCGACTTGTTTTCAGCTTCGAATCAACAATAATAATAAATAATTTAAAATGAAAAATAATGAAAATTACTTAAAGCTACAAAAGAGTATTTGATTTAAATACTTGAAAACTGGCTGAGTTATTCACTGTCAGCAACATGTACCATAATATCCCTTATGCATTTGGAATTCAATTTGGTTACCGAGTTATAGGCATTTAAAAGCTCCATACAAAGTGCAACTTGTTTATATTTAAAATAAAAAAAAGGTGTGAGTGACCCATTACTTTTTTGCGGAAATTATATGACCCATTAGAAGTACATCCCCTGACATTCTTTTTTTTTCGAAAATCGAAAGTGGGTTGGCTAACTTCGCATTTCGCAGTGGTTATAAAGTGTAATCCCAGTATTATTTGGTTATTTAATCAGCTGACCATACATACAACTGAGTCCCTCACAATCCGAACGCCAATTTAACGTGTTATCTGTATTTAAAATATGTAGCATTTCTATAAGCATTCTTTTATTATAATTTTTCTCATTTTCCAAAACTTATCTGGTCTATGTCCCTCTTCTATACAATGTAAAGCTAAGACAGTTTTTTGTGCATTACCATTATTAATATCAGATTTATGACCTGACATTCTGTTTTTAGTTTTTGCAGCGACGTTCCTACACAAACAGAAGGGAATACTATTGCTCCATCACATAAACATCTTATTTTGTATACAATATCAGATTTATCATTTATCAATAATTTATCTTTAAGATTTGAAAATAAAGATGTTCTTAGTTTATTGGCGGAATTTAAATGCTTTACGAACATTTTCTTTATTTCTAATAGGAGCATCTAAAATCCGATTTGAAAGATACGGAATATATTAAATACTTTTGTAAGAAAGCTGTGGTAAATTTACAACTGAATTTGTTTGAATTACAGGATTAAAATATCTCTTTATTAATGTTTTAACTATATTAATAGGAAAAGAATTAGAAGTCAGTGTAGTCTCAATTATTTTAAGAGTTTTTTTGCCGAAAGGTATCTTATCAAATACTCTATTTATTTTGAAAGAATTTTATATATTTTAAAATTAAATAATATTTGAAGTTTAATATTCTTGAAATTCCGAATTAAGATAAACGTCTTTTTAAAAATATTTAAATATTTAAGAAATTAAAGAATATTTTTGCTAAAAATTTTAAAAATAATAAATTTGTTCTAATTTATATTTTTATTTAATTATCAATTGTAAGTATTATTATAGTATGTTATTTTATGTTTTTCAATATCTCAAAAACCATTTTAACAGGCCTGAAGAAGGACGTAAACGCGTCCGAAACGTCGCAATCGCAACTGGAATAAGAATTAATACATATAGCCCCACTTAGGTATCAAATTATATTTAAACAAAGGTCACGAAAATACGAACAATTGGTTTTAATTTGTTGTGCTGATTAAATCCCCCCCACTCATTTCAATTTTTGAAGATTCGTTTCCACGTTTGGTTTTACATTTTCGAAGAACGGGAATTTTTCAGAGCATTTCTATTAGCCCCCATAGTTACCCAAACTATTTGAACTGCGTACAGTTTTATTGAATTCCACAGGTATCATATGAACACTTTTTAAATATTAAATCTTGTAGGTATGGAATTAAAAATTTTAACTTTCATAAGCTCAATCTTAATGTTATACCTACATCTAAAATGTTTGTTGGTCAAAAAACACTGTTCAAGACAATTCGATTATGACTGAAGTTATATTTATTAAGAATCATAACATACATTCGTTTACTAAACCTAAGTATACATATATATGTACGTGATCTTACTTTTCATTTCAGTTTTCAATGCTAAAATAAAATATTTATTTAGATTTTAGATTTTAATTATTGATTTATAAACAAATTACGAGGTTTTCAAATCAAATTTTTTGATGACTAATTAAATTTCAAACGTGACCCTATTATGTACCATAATATCCCTTATGCATTTGGAATTCAATTTGGTTACCGAGTTATAGGCATTTAAAAGCTCCATACAAAGTGCAACTTGTTTATATTTAAAATAAAAAAAAAGGTGTGAGTGACCCATTACTTTTTTGCGGAAATTATATGACCCATTAGAAGTACATCCCCTGACATTCTTTTTTTTTTCGAAAATCGAAAGTGGGTTGGCTAACTTCGCATTTCGCAGTGGTTATAAAGTGTAATCCCAGTATTATTTGGTTATTTAATCAGCTGACCATACATACAACTGAGTCCCTCACAATCCGAACGCCAATTTAACGTGTTATCTGTATTTAAAATATGTAGCATTTCTATAAGCATTCTTTTATTATAATTTTTCTCATTTTCCAAAACTTATCTGGTCTATGTCCCTCTTCTATACAATGTAAAGCTAAGACAGTTTTTTGTGCATTACCATTATTAATATCAGATTTATGACCTGACATTCTGTTTTTAGTTTTTGCAGCGACGTTCCTACACAAACAGAAGGGAATACTATTGCTCCATCACATAAACATCTTATTTTGTATACAATATCAGATTTATCATTTATCAATAATTTATCTTTAAGATTTGAAAATAAAGATGTTCTTAGTTTATTGGCGGAATTTAAATGCTTTACGAACATTTTCTTTATTTCTAATAGGAGCATCTAAAATCCGATTTGAAAGATACGGAATATATTAAACACTTTTGTAAGAAAGCTGTGGTAAATTTACAACTGAATTTGTTTGAATTACAGGATTAAAATATCTCTTTATTAATGTTTTAACTATATTAATAGGAAAAGAATTAGAAGTCAGTGTAGTCTCAATTATTTTAAGAGTTTTTTTGCCGAAAGGTATCTTATCTAATACTCTATTTATTTTGAAAGAATTTTATATATTTTAAAATTAAATAATATTTGAAGTTAAATATTCTTGAAATTCCGAATTAAGATAAACGTCTTTTTAAAAATATTTAAATATTTAAGAAATTAAAGAATATTTTTGCTAAAAATTTTAAAAATAATAAATTTGTTCTAATTTATATTTTTATTTAATTATCAATTGTAAGTATTATTATAGTATGTTATTTTATGTTTTTCTCAAAAACCATTTTAACAGGCCTGAAGAAGGACGTTAACACGTCCGAAACGTCGCAATCGCAACTGGAATAAGAATTAATACATATAGCCCCACTTAGGTATCAAATTATATTTAAACAAAGGTCACGAAAATACGAACAATTGGTTTTAATTTGTTGTGCTGATTAAATCCCCCCCACTCATTTCAATTTTTGAAGATTCGTTTCCGTTTGGTTTTACATTTTCGAAGAACGGGAATTTTTCAGAGCATTTCTATTAGCCCCCATAGTTACCCAAACTATTTGAACTGCGTACAGTTTTATTGAATTCCACAGGTATCCTATGAACACTTTTTAAATATTAAATCTTGTAGGTATGGAATTAAAAATTTTAACTTTCATAAGCTCAATCTTAATGTTATACCTACATCTAAAATGTTTATTGGTCAAAAAACACTGTTCAAAAAAATTCGATTATTACTGAAGTTATATTTATTAAGAATCATAACATACATTCGTTTACTAAACCTAAGTATACATATATATGTACGTGAGCTTACTTTTCATTTCAGTTTTCAATGCTAAAATAAAATATTTATAAGAGTACACATTATGCCAAACGAAGATACAATTTATACAATAAAAAAGTATGTATACCATCGTGTAAGAACATACCGATTATTTGGACTCTAGTATTGTAAATTATGGCAGATTAATAACTTCAAAACCACAATATTGTTTATAGAAACACAATTTAACATCAAATTGCAAAGAACACTTTTAAGTCTATCCAAAGACCGTAATCTCTCGCAAATTGAAGTCTTTATCCTTTCTTCGTGATAAGTGCAAACATTCATTTAAGTTTGCTGATTTAAACAAAAAACAAAGTTGAATGCTGACTAAGAAACAAAATGTATATCTAATGTCTTGCCCACGGACGAGGACGAAATAGGAGGTAGCAGTTAGTTGTTAATTATTTTATAAGGAAAAGGGATTCGGAAAGCGTGCTTCCCTTGAGCATGATGGTTTAGTACTTGCCTTCTGATTTAAGGCCAGTCACTGACCCGGAAAGTTGTAACTAGTTCCATTCCACATTGAATTTTTAATGCTGGCATTTTTAATGATCAACGTGTCCACACGATGAAGAAAAATCCTTTTAATTTTAATGCTTTACTCACGTTCACTGTATATGTGACAAAAGCCTCTTCCTCTATTTCTTATTCAATGATGGCCGCCAGTTAAAATAATTTAGTTCAGTTGATAACAGGCTTTTGTGTGAGGCAGACATATCCATAATTAAAATAAAATATTGATGTTAATTTAAGTTTTAGTTATTATCATAAAATACCATAATTAAAATCAAATATTGATGTTAATTTAAGTTTTAGTTAGTTTCATAAAATATATTTTATTAATTATTATAATACGGACTTGTGTTGTTAATGAACTTACAGTTGGAGATAGGGATGGGCCCATTCCTATCTCCAAGTGTAAGTTTATTAACAACACAAGTCCGTATTATAATAATTAATAAAATATATTTTATGATAATAACTAAAACTTAAATTAACATCAATATTTTATTTTAATTATGGATATGTCTGCCTCACACAAAAGCCTGTTATCAACTGAACTAAATTATTTTAACTGGCGGCCATCATTGAATAAGAAATAGAGGAAGAGGCTTTTGTCACATATACAGTGAACGTGAGTAAAGCATTAAAATAAAATAAAGAAAATAGAAAATCACCTGTCATTTTGCCTAGCTGAAAGCAAGTGTGTTAAGATTTTGAGATTGTAAAATAACGAAAAATAGACATTAAATCTAAATACAAAAGTGAAATAAAAGTGTATATTGGAAACAATTGATATATTTTATTAAAAAAATATAAAAAAAACATGCGGTGCTGCGTTAAATCCTGTAAAAACACCTATGTATAATAAGGAGAAAAAAAGTCTTCATTTCACAAGAAAGTTTTGGCTCATATTTCACAAAAACTAATTTGAAGTGATGTTTGTTAGATAAATTAACTATCGTAGAATATTTTTTAATTGTTATTTCATGGTATTTATCAATAAAAAGAATCAAATTTGTTGGAAATAAAAATATACTTTCATCATGTAATTTTCTAAAACTGACCTGTCAAATGAGAAATTCTCGTCCAATGACGGATTAGTTTTTGTATGTGATGTCAAGACGGTCAAACCGTTGAGCGCCCGTAGTGCAGTTATTTTTCTACGTTGTAGTTTTGAATATAAATTATGTATTTAAAATAGAAAATATTTGTAGGATATTTCTGTGGTTACCCTGTCTTATCGTGTCGGTTTTGTTCTTCGTCAATAAGTGTTTGTGTCCAGTTATGTTGAGTTTGTTTAGCTGAAAAAAAGATCAAATACTCAAATAAATACTTTTTTTCAAGATTTCTGAAAGCTGAATAGAAAACACAAAAGTGGATGGAAATCCTTAAGTTGGATAAAATCTTTTTCCTTCTAAAATGCCATTTTTATCTCAATATTTTAGAGAATATCAGTAAGTTAAAATAAATAGTTTAGAAGTCTCACAAGATTTACAAAAACGTGTAGTTCTAATAAATTTGATAGTTGAGATATTTTTAAGGATAAAATATTTTTATATTGCTTCAAGAAGTAACGAAAAGTTATCAATTAGAACTAAATTGACAAAAACAGTTCATTTTAGAGGAATGTAACTACAGATATAAAACTTAATTTCAAATTATTTGACTAGTTAGGTTAGGTTAGGTGGCTGACAGTTGATCTTGTTACCGTCACACTTAGATCAGTGTAGATCCATTGTGATACCCTGGGCAGTAGCGGATCTAGGATTAGGCTGTGGGGGAGGGGGGGGCTTGGTAGATCCAGTTTGAGACATTAATGGCCCGTTTCACAAGTTAAACTACAATTTATGTTTAAACTTAAGTTCAGCACTTCATGCGGTTTCAAAGTAAACCTTGAACTTAGATAATTCTGTAGTTCTAGTTAAACGAATGTATTCTGCCATTTAAACTTCATAGCCTAAGAGCCGGCAGCGAATTTTGGGAGTGGATTGATAACCAAAATATGAGTATGATGGTTTGTATGTTTGCGAGTGACGAGGAAATGTAACATTCGTTGTGAGAGTGAAACATTAAAAAAAAAATAATTTCAAATAGAAAGTAATATAATATAATAATTTATTATTATTATAAAATGGCAGTTATCAATAAGATTTTAGAATGAATATTACGATCAAGTGTTCTGAACGCTGCACTGATAGACCAAGAGCCTACAGCAAATTTTGGGAGTCGATTGATAACCAAAATATGAGTATGATGGTTTGAAAGTGCATATATCAAAAACAACCGTCTCTCAGGTTTCTTTTTCAGCCTTTTGCGGGGGTGGGGGTTTGAAAATAGCGAATTTCCAGTTTATTTTGTCAGAGGTATTACCACTTCAATAAATTTAAAAAATATATTATGTGATGTTGTCATTAAGTCAAAACATCATAATCTTGGCAAATCGACCAATAGAACTCAAAATATAAGCTTTTTAAGAGGACCTTATCGTCTTTTTCTTGGAGAATTATAAAACACAAAAAATCAACAAAACAAAGTCTCCAAAAAAATCGATTAAGGTACGCTTAAAAACCTTATATCTTGAGTGACAGAGCATCACATTGTATATTTTTAAAATTTATTGAAGTGGTAATACCTATGAAAAAATTAACTGGAAAATCGCTATTTTCAAACTCCCACCCCCGCCAAAGGCTGAAAAGGTAACCTGCCAGACGGTAGTGTTTGATACCGCGATATATGCACCTACAAACCATCATACTCATATTTTAGTTAGCAATCCACTCCCAAATTTTGCTGTAGGTTCTTGGTCTATCAGTGCAGCGTTCAGAACACTTGATCGTAATAATCATTCTAACATCTTATTGATAACTGCCATTTTATAATAATAATAAATTATTATATTTCTTTCTATTTGAAATTATTTTTTTTTTAATGTTTTCGAGTGACGAGTAAATGTAACATTCGTTGTGAGAGTGAAAAGAAAAAAACGCTTCCCTTGAAGAACAAATTATTTTAACTATTGTGACGATGTCGATTTTATTTTATAATTTATATATTTTTATAATTTATACATAACAAATATAAAAAAGTTTTAGTTTAGGTTGAACTGCACTGCAGCGGAACTGCGATTCAAAATAATTTGTATGAAATTGTATGAAGTTCAGTTGCCGCTTAGTGCGATATAGCTCATACAATTTCATACAAATAATGTTTTGCCGCGTCGTGAAGTGTAGTTTCGCTGCGGTTGTGTGCGGTCTAACCTTAAAGTTTTTTTTTTTGTGAAAATCTACAGTTATATAAATAATTGAGTTTGACTGACTGACTTTTCCTTTTAGAATAGTCTTGTTTTTTGTGCATTTATATCAGCTTCTATCCCCGGTTTAAAATGATTTCAATATTACATACAATAACATCTGTAGTATTTAACATTTAAAATATTTTTAAGTGGAGATAGAAAAAACATGTACCTATATACCTTCAATTTTCAGCCACGTCAAGCTTTGAACCACCAGGAAAAAAAATCTGTCAGTAAATTTATACGTCATTCTAGAGGGACTGCAAATATTCACACGTATGATTTTCTGAGTGGCCAGAGAAACCTCAGATTTTGATTTGTTGTTCCCAAATTCTTCACGGGTTTTAGCCCAATTTCGTTTTTTTGCAAAGTTAGCGAAGTTCATAGGGTGAATTATTTTTTCGTTTGGCATGTTAATTGTTAAGCCCTGTCCCCGTTTTTTTTTTTTTAATTATCTGTTTAAGCTTTAGCCCCAACTTGGACTTGGCAGTCCATTGAGTCAAGCGCAAAAATTTTCTGGAATAAGGTAAGTTTTAAAGCAATTAATTGCTTAGCACCGACCACGTTTTTTTGTCCAATTCTTGTCAAACCCTACTCGCGAGCTGTCTTTTGTTCGTCCCAATTTTCTGTCAACTAGCCCCGAACTTGTTTTTTGTACAATTCCCTTCAGAATTCAGCCCCAACCCAATTAATTTGGGGCTTAGAAAAAAAAAACGTAGCATATAAATTGCGTAGCCCCAGCCTCGTTATTTTTTCTGGCTCCTGATTCTGATTTCTATATTTCAATCAATTTTAAGAACCGCCTGTGGGGGGGGGGGGCTTTAGCCCCTATAGCCACCCCCCTGGATCCGCCACTGACCCTGGGGATTAATCCCCATAAAAGAAACCTATGATAAATTCAATGACATAGCCCGTAGAGGGCGTCAATACAGTTCTTACAAGCTGAAGCTTGGAAAAGTCGTCTACATATTGATTGAAGGAGTGTCAGTCGCTGTGTAAATACCGGGTTGAGGATAGGTTGACGCACCATTGTCTTTTTAGGGCGTGTCCTTTTCCTTTACCCTCACTCGATTGATCAACCCCACACCAGACCCGTAGGAGCAGTGGCTCCATGCAACGTCTGGCGCTGGGTTCGATAAATCAGTGGTTGGTGCCAGCGACTGCCCAGTTAAGTCAGATAAGGAGAGTCCGTCGACACATTCACCGGGCAAAGGAGATGCCAGCTCACCATAGTGTTTTTAGAGCGTGAGCCTCTCCCTTACCCCCAACAGGTAAATCATTCCTACGCCAAGCCCGTAGGAGCAGTGGCTCCATCCAACGTCTTTTTTTTTTTTATATTAAGCGCGTGCAAAAGGGGTTGTGACTACCCTTAAGATGATATACACAGCACGAGCGATTAGGTAGAGTGGAGGGGATTTGAAAGGAGATACCGATGCACATTGGCTTTGAACGTCTGTAGATCACAATGGGAGGGGAACATTGAGCTGGGTAGAGCATTCCACATTCGAGTAGTGCTCAAGTTGGGCTCAAGGGTAAACTGATGGGCATTCCTAGAAGCGCGAGTATTACGGTTGAATTGTTTAAGGGGAGGAATGCAACTGGCTATTTCACTTGAGCATTGTTTATGGAAATAACGGTAAAATAACGAAAGACATGAAACATTTCGACGGTGCTCAAGAGATGAGAATGTTTCCGTTATAGTTCTTTCACCTATCATTTTAAGAGCTCTCTTTTCAATTCTATCCAATAAACTCAAGTGGGTTATTGAAGCACCTGCCCAAATGTGAGAGTTATACTCAAGTTTTGGACGAATAAAGGCTTTGTGGATCACAGCCAGATCAGAAGGGGAGAAAAATTTCTTACATCGACGGAGAAAACCTAAACACTTAGCAGCATTTTTGGCGATGTCGAATATGTGGTCGTTCCATAAAAGGTGGTCTGTGACACACATACCGAGGACTAAAAGCTTTTCGGTTTCCTCAGTGCAAGTGCCACTCATGGATAGTGGCATGGGGGCTGGGTTTTGTTTTAACGACAGTAGACAGCATTGAGTTTTTAAAGCATTAAATTCTACACGATTTTTTATTCCCCATTGGACAATGCTGTCGAGATCAGAATTTAATGAGCTTATCATACGCTGCCGTTCAAGTTCCACATCCGAAGGAAATGGATGTGAATCTAAGAACGAATATGAAAAGCTGAGGGTACTGTCGTCAGCGAAACAATTTAATGGATTAGAAGTTTCAGATAAAAGATCGTTTATAAATATAAGGAAGAGAGTCGGAGACAGAACGGAGCCCTGGGGCACACCAGCATTTATTTTGTGAATTTCAGACTTGAAACCATCCAATACAACTTGTATTGAACGGTCCGAAAGGTAATTTCTAATCCAACGGAGAAGAGATTCATCGATACCAAATGCACGCATTTGCGATAAGAGAGCTTGATGCCAAATTCTATCAAATGCTTTAGAAATATCAAGTGCAATAATCTTACTTTCTCCAAAACGATGTAAAGATTTGTGCCACTGTTCGGTGAGATATACCATCAGATCACCAGTGGACCTATTGCTACGAAAGCCGTACTGTCGGTCATTAAGAAGCTTTCGTTCTTCGAGAAATTTGTTTAGCTGAAAATTAATCACCGTTTCCATGACCTTGGAAAGAAGGGACGTAAGTACAATTGGTCGATAGTTAAAGGGTGAAGAAGATACGCCTTTTTTAGGGACAGGCTGGACAAATGCTGTTTTCCATCCACTCGGAAAGAGACCAGTAGAGTAGGACAGATGGAAAAGCTTACGCAGTGGTTTTGCCAGCGTTGAAGAACACCTCTTCAGAACAATGGGAGGGATACTATCCGGGCCAGCGGATTTGTGTATATCGAGATCTTTCAGAACTCTGGCAACTGCACGAGTGCGGAAGAAGATTTGTGTCCCATAGAATCATTTGCGCTCTCAAGTACAGGAGGAGTCATAACACTTTCAGGCAGCGACGAATTAACAGCAAACTGTGCTGCAAGCAAATTGGCTTTATCGATTGAGCTGACAAAAGGAGTATCGTTGAAGACGAGTGTTGGAACCGAGGACGAGGTGGTATTTCGTATGTTTTTTACAAATGACCAAAAATTTTTACTGCCTTTGGGACATTGTAGAATTTTTTGCCGTAATTTTTGATCATGTAAAAATTTGGTTCGTCGAATATGAACGTTACAGGTCTTTCTAGCTTGTTGAAACTTTTTCCGGTTTTCCTCAGTAGGGTTGGCTTTATAACTTCGGAAGCTTACTTCTCTAACCCTAATAACCTCCTTACAGCTCGAATCAAACCATGAGTTTTCTTTGGGTTTGATAGATTTCACCCTATTCGGGATAAAATTTCTCATTCCACAAAGAATTAAGTTTGTAATCATATCTGCACTGGAATCTACGTCATTATCGAGGAAGCATAGTGACCAGTTAAAGTTCCTGAAGAAAACATTGAGACCGTCCCAGTTGCCTTTCTCGTACTGCCAAACGGTTCTCTTGGGAGTTTTTTCTTTAACTGTGTTTTGGTGGCACAAGAAATTCGCAGATATAACACAACGGTCTGATGTGCCTAGAGGCGATAATACACTTATAGTGTATTTATCAGGGTCAGAGGTAAGAAACAAATCTAGAGTGTTGGCGGATTGACCTGCAACGTCAGGAATCCGAGTAGGCTCGTCGACCAGCTGAGTTAGGTTGTTTATCTCAGCAAAAATCTCGACATACCTTCCTTCATGTGTTGTCTGACCCGAATAGCGTAGCCACGAAGAATTATGTACATTGAAATCGCCCGTAACAACGATTTCACTGTGCGGAAAATGGGAAATAATTCTCTGGATGGAGTCGGATAGTGCATCGAATTCGTTGGAAGTCGAATTACTATCCAAACTAGGACTACGATAAATAAAACAAGTATGGATGATGCGCTTATGGATGGTGAATTTAAACCACATGAAATTAAAGTTCGTATTCAAACATGAACCATATTGTGGTTGAAGCTGATAAGCAACATCATTTCGAACATACAAGGCGAGAACATGATGTGGAAAAAATAGAGGCACTAAGCTATAACCATGTAGGCTGAATTCCGAGTGGTCGGTATTTTCCCCTACCTGGGTTTCACTTAGTGCCAAAACAGCTGGCCTGTTTTTCACAGTATGGACATATGCAGCACAAAAATTCTGCCTCAGTCCCCGAATGTTGCTGTAGTCAACCCTAAATTCACCCACCATTACAATAAGCAGACATAAAAAAACAAATCAGACAGTTATCTATGCTGATATCAAGTTTGGGCCCCCAATGACTTCACAGTACAATACTACTAGTGTTATGCCTAAAAAAGCAGTGTACTGATCCGCCCCTGGATACACAAAATCAATAACAGCAATTTATCTGATATGTTTAGGCTTAGTCGATTACGAGCATTGTATGAAATGTTGCACACACTACATATAATGACGAAGCCAAAGCACTGTGAGTGATGTGGGAAGGAGAGATAGGGAAATTTACCGCTGTGCTGTTTGTGGTTTGTACATCATCATCTTCAAGCTTGGGTGCACTTTTTGTTGTTGTTTTTTGCACGCACTGGCACTTGCACTAATTTTTTTTTTTATTTTGTTTGATCTTGAATAGATGAGTTGGGCTATTGATTTTATTATTCGCGGCGCGGTTTATATGGGCAATTTAGGTATTTTTGTTTTATTATTTTTATTTGGGAATTGAGTCATGGGCTATTTTTTTTTTTTTTAATTTTATTTTGGTGAGGGATAAATATTAGAAATCACTTAATAGTAGTATATTGTTATTATTATTGTTGGGGGTATTAGGCACGGTATTTCACTTTTCTCTCGCACACGTCCACTCGCGATGGGTTGCAGATCGGAATCCCTCTCTGGCGGGTCTGGCGGGTAAGTTTGATAAATCAGTGGTTGGTGTATGTGGTAGCTTCGTTAAGTTGGTCCCATTAAGATGTTGGAGAAGTGTTTGTTTGCGCATAATCACCGGGTTGTGGAGAGGTTAACGCACCGTTGTCTTTTAAGGGCGTGATCTCTACCTCTACCCCCTCTGAAGAGATCATCCACTCACCAGGCCCGTAGGAGCAGTGGCTCCATTCAGCGTCTGGTGAGTGAGTTTGATACATAGATTAGTGGTTGGTGTCTGCGTCTACCCCGTTCTGTCATGTAAACCTACGTCGTCAGCACAATCACCGGGCTTAGGAGAGACCAACGTATCACTGTTCTTTAAGGGCGTGATCGCCCCTACCCCTACTGGTTAAATCATCCCCCCATCAGGCCCGTAGGAGCAGTGTCTCCGTGCAACGTCTGGCGGGTAAGTTTGATAAATCAGTGGTTGGTGTATGTGGTAGCTTTGTTAAGTTGGACCCATTTAGGTGTTGTAGAAGTGTTTGTTTGCGCATAATCACCAGGTTGTGGAGAGGTTAACGCACCGTTGTCTTTTAAGGGCGTGATCTCTACCTCTACCCCCTCTGAATAGATCATCCACTCACCAGGCCCGTAGGAGCAGTGGCTCCATTCAACGTCTGGTGAGCGAGTTTGTTAGATTAGTGGTTGGTGTCTGCGTCTACCCCGTTCTGTCATGTAAACCTACGTCGTCGGCACAATCACCGGGCTTAGGAGAGACCAACGTATCACTGTCCTTTAAGGGCGTGATCTCTCCTACCCCCACTGGTTAAATCATCCCCCCATCAGGCCCGTAGGAGCAGTGGCTCCGTGCAACGTCTGGTGGATGAGTTTGAAAGATCAGTGGTTGGTGTATGTGTCTGCCTAGTTAACTCGGTGAAGCTATCCAGGTATTGAAGAATTGTCTGACGGCATATTAACACCGGGTTGAGGAGAGTTAAACGCACCATTGTCTTCTTAGGGCGTGATCCCCTCATTTACCCCCACCGGAAAGATCATCTCTCCACCGGGCCCGTAGGAGTAGTGGCTCCATGCAACGTCCGCTGGGTGACCTTGATAGATCAGTGGTTGGTGCATGCGTCTGCCCCGTTCAGTCAGATTAGTCTTCAGGATACTGAAGAAGTGTCCGTAAGCACAATCACGAGGTTAAGGAGAGGTCAACGCACCATCGTCTTTTCAAGGGCGTGGTCCCTTCTCTTTACCTCCACTGTTTAAATCATCCCCACCACCAGGCCCGTAGGACCAAGGGCTCCATGCAACGTCTGGCGGTTGAGTTTGATAGATCAGTGGGTTGGTGTATGTGACTAATTTGTTTAGCTGTATTTAAGAATTGTCAAGCCATTTTGTAGCGTTAATAAATTTTAACATGTTATTGCTTGTAATGTCAGATAGTTCCTCTAAGTAATTGAAGAAATGTCTCCCGAGGAGCCTATTTGTTAGATGACATAGTGCAGGGCAGTGACAAAGGTAGTGTGGAGTATCCTCATGTATCTCTTCGTCACCACATCCTCTACATAAGTCGTCCATACTGAGACTCATCTTTTTCTTATGGTAACCCAGTTGGTTGTGCCCAGTGGTAACGCTCACGAGAATAGATAGAGACTTTTTTCCCAGGTGGATGATTTTGTCGGTCTTTTGTTTATCGAAACTAGGCCATAATTTTCAAGTTATAACACAGGTATCGAGTGAGTTCCATCTCTTGTTGGTTATAGCTAGAACTTTACTCTCGATTACCCTCTCAAGATTACAGGGCGGGATTTGAACATTTGAATCTGCTTGATTGAGATCAAGTGCTGATCACATTCTTGCCAGTTCGTCAGCACTTTCATTACCTGGGACACCACTGTGGCCAGGAACCCAGCAGAGTCGTATGTTGTGCGACAGCATGTCACAAGCTTCGATTATATTGCAATGGCAGAAATTGCTTTTATTGCCGCTTGGCTGTCAATGAAAAAGGTGATATCCGCTTGTGGTATAGCCATCATTGAGACCTGTCTAGCAGCTTTCGTCACTGCCAGGACTTCAGCTTGGAAGACACTGCTGTAATTAGGAAGTCTGAATGAGTTGGCTAGTCCAAGAGTTTCCGAAAAGAAGCCTGCACCAACACCAGTATCCATCTTGGAACCGTCGGTATACAGGGTGTCCCATTAACAATGGTCCAAACTGAAATTGGTGATAGGCCAGGTGATGAACTATCTTAATTTGGTAACTTTTCCATACCGAATCATAGCGGTTCTCAAGTAACGGCTTTTTTTTTGAAATTTGAAAAAACTCTAACTTTGAACCAGTTTTTTGCTCACCCTGTCCGTAATTGATTTTTGTTTTTTACAAATTTTGCATTAAAAAATTCACTTATAATTTCACTAACTTTACTGAGTAAAATATTTTTGATTGGCATCACCATTTGCCTACAAATCATTAGATAATATTGAACTTTGCCAAAATTAAGTTTTGACCTCAATCTTCTGATGAGCCCCCTGAATAAAATTCGTATGGCTCAATACAGGTTTTATATTTCAAAAATTGCCTATTTTTCTGTAGTTTCAAAAAAAGTATTAAACTTGCCAAAGCTATGTTTAAATAGACAGTTATAACCGTTTGAACCCAATCAAACAGGTTCAAAATCAAACAAAAATAAAACATTTTTGTTCAAATATTTCGATAAAATTAGAATTTCACTTCAAATATAACTCCGAAAGAGCTGAATTTTGGTGGAGATCTTCGTTTTGATGTCTTACGCATTTCTTATAAAATACCTTAAATTTTGACAAGGACTTTTAATTTTCTGTGGTGAAAGCGTATAAATCCAGTATTTTTGAAAATTTTTCGAAAACCGTCAGGTTTTTTAAGAAGTGTCTTTGGAAAACTTGTAGCTTATAAAATTCTACAGAAAAAAGACAAACTCCTTTTTTCGTTGGAGCAAGAGATTTTGAGAAAACGGGGACAAAATGTGTTTTTATACTTCGATGTGGTATTTTCCACACTGTTGCATTTGCGCACATTTGTCTTAAAATTTATTGGTCTAACGGAAAAATGTATCCTAATGGTTTTTTTTAAAAGGCTATAAGCCACAAGTTTTCCAAAGACACTTCTTAAAAAACCTGATCGTTTTCGAAAAATTTTCAAAAATACTGGATTTATACGCTTTCACCACAGAAAATTAAAAGTCCTTGTCAAAATTTAAGGTATTTTATAAGAAATGCGTAAGACATCAAAACGAAGATCTCCACCAAAATTCAGCTCTTTCGAAGTTATATTTGAAGTGAAATTCTAATTTTATCGAAATATTTGAACAAAAATGTTTTATTTTTGTTTGATTTTGAACCTGTTTGATTGGGTTCAAACGGTTATAACTGTCTATTTAAACATAGCTTTGGCAAGTTTAATACTTTTTTTGAAACTACAGAAAAATAGGCAATTTTTGAAATATAAAACCTGTATTGAGCCATACGAATTTTATTCAGGGGGCTCATCAGAAGATTGAGGTCAAAACTTAATTTTGGCAAAGTTCAATATTATCTAATGATTTGTAGGCAAATGGTGATGCCAATCAAAAATATTTTACTCAGTCAAGTTAGTGAAATTATAAGTGAATTTCTTAATGCAAAATTTGTAAAAAACAAAAATCAATTACGGACAGGGTGAGCAAAAAACTGGTTCAAAGTTAGAGTTTTTTCAAATTTCAAAAAATAGCCGTTACTCGAGAACCGCTATGATTCGGTATGGAAAAGTTACCAAATTAAGATAGTTCATCACCTGGCCTATCACCTATTTCAGTTTGGACCATTGTTAATGGGACACCCTGTATATTGCTATCATCGATTCGCAGGTTGATGGTTCTTTGGTTTGCCAATCCTCTCTACTAGGAAAGGCGATCGTGAACGGCTTGTGAAAGTCTAAACGGGGTGTAATGTAGTCAGTGCATACCATACTTCCCGTGTATTTCTGCAGAATCTGAGCGTGTCCTATGGCGCTGTGCTTCCAGCTACTAGTTTGGCTAAGCCGAAGTGCGCTCTTGGCTGCCGATTCTTGTACAAATAAATCAAGGGGTGTTAAGTTGGGTATAGCTTCCAAGCCCGGTGTGGGGGTGGACCTCATAGCCCCAGTGATTCCAATACATGCCATTCTTTGTACCTTGGTCATGAGTTTAAGGTTAGTAACTTTGTCGAGCGCATTCCGACAGACTACGTTAGTATAGACTACTAGTATAAGTCTAACTATCGCCGTGTACATCCACCTGATAATTTTTGGGCAAGGTCCAAAGGACATTTTCTATTTGTTCACTAATTGTGGAGGGAAATTTGCCTGTCGCTAGTAATGCTAGATCATCTGCATATGCAATTACTTTGACTCCACTGTATCTTAGTCTCACAAGAACTGTGTTCATCACGAGTGTCCAGAGAAGGGGAGAAAGCACCCCACCTTGTGGGGCTCCTCTAGAAGTAGATACTTTGATTTGCACTCCTCCTAGCTCTGAGTTGATCTCTCTGTTTTTCAACATGAACATTATCCATCTGATGATAGCGTTATTCACATTAAGATTCACGAGCGCTCCTTCCACCGCCTCGTTCCGAACATTGTTGAAGGCTCCTTCAATGTCTAGAAAGGCAGCAAGGGTGTATTCTTTGTCCTTGAGCGTTTTTTCAATTGTGCTGACGACACTGTGTAGTGCTGTCTCAACACTTTTACCTTTTGTATAAGCATGCTGGACTGGAGATATGACTTCCGGACTCAGTGCGTTGCGTATATATATGTCAATCAATCTTTCTAATGTCTTTAAGAGAAAAGACGTGAGACTAATGGGTCTTAAATCTTTAGCGGTCGTGTGGCTTGGCTTGCCAGCTTTTGGAATGAATACCACTTTGACCTCTCGCCACGCCTTCGGCACATATCCTAATTTAAGGCTACTTAGGAATATGTTTTTTAAGTGTGGGATTACATGGTCTTCACATTTTTGTAGCATCATGGGGAAGACACCATCCAAACCTGGTGATTTATACGGTGAAAAGGAGTTAATAGCCCATTTTATCCTTTCTTCCGTAATCAGCTCCGTTGGTGTTGTGTTCTCTATGCTGAGTTCTACTTGTGGGTTGTTATTGCCTTTAGAGGTGCAAGCAGGAAAGTGAGCGTTTACCAGGAGTTCCAGTGTTTCACTACACGATTCCGTCCAATGTCCATTGGGTTCCTTAAGAGATCCTAGAACAATTGGTCCCTTAGCAAGTATTTTTCTGAGTCTAGCTGATTCGTTGGTACTCTCAATTTGACTGCAGAAGTTTCTCCATGAGCTCCGTTTGGCTCTTTTAGTTTCCATCTTGAATTTCTTTTGACTAGATTTGTAAGTTTCCCAGTCAGTATCTGCTCTTATGCTTTGGCAACATTAAAAAGTCTTCTTGTTTCCTTCCTGATGTTGCCAAGTTCAGTTGTCCACCAGGGTGGTTTCTTTTTACCCTGTCCCCCTGGTTTTAATGGACATCCTTTTTCGAATGCTTTACCGAGAATTTCAGTGAAGCTATCAGTAGCTTTCTCTATAATCTCGGGTTCTTGTAACGCATCAGTATTTAGCTTTCGTAATTCTGTTTCTACCTCCCTATTAAAAATTTCCCAGTTTGTTCGTCTGAGATTTCTAAAAGGTTTGTGAGGATCTGGGGTGTCAGGTATTAAGAATTCTATGAGTTTATGGTTAGAGAATGATTCCTCTGTTAATACCTTCCACTGATCTATGAATATTGTATCTGAGTTATTTAATAAAGTTACATCAAGTACCTCTTTACGAGTTTTGGTTACAAAAGTGGGCTCATTCCCTCTGTTCGCTACCAAAAGGTTATTTTCAATAATAAATTCAAATAGTAACTCACCCCTTTCGTTGATATCAGTGCTTCCCCACTGCTTCTGAGCAGCGGTATTGATTTGTGATTTAAGATCACAACCACTTCAGTGCCATCTTTAGTTTTCTGACCTATCTCGACTACCTCCCAGTTTTGACTAAGCTGTTCAGTATTGAGTGACCTGAGGTATCTTTCAATTCGATCCCTCGGGATGAGCGGTCTCTTCATAATTAGCTTTGCTCTAGGTCTTGACAGTTCACCGATTTCCTTCCTCCATGAGGCAAAGGTCAGCGTTTGGCCAGGGAGCTTCAGCTTTACTGACAAATTCTTGAAGCCATGTGTGGGTATGTTCATCCTCACATATCAGCATTTTGAATCTTTGGTAAGTGCCGAGAGTACCAAGAGTGGCGGTGGCCGGCTCTTGACGATAGCCTCATTTACCTCCTCAAGGATCCGAAGTTCGATTAATTGCCATTGGTCTTCCGTTAGTTTCCGTGTAGGATTACCGTAGTCTACTACGGCGACTTGTCTACCTACTACAGGCACCTTAGAAAGTTTGGCTTTTTTCTTCCTGTTCGTCGGTGATACGTTCGTGGGTCAGTGAGGGGCACGGGGCTCTTCTTAGACACTCCTAATGCGGTACTTCTAGGACTCGGATTGTCGCGTTCGTCAGTTGTTTTTGGTATTGTCAGTAATCTTTGTCTGGATCTGTCCAGAGCTAGCCGTTCCTTAGCCGTTAGGGTTTCAGGGTTTTTGTTTGCTAGAACCCGGACAATCGGCGTAGCGTTCCGTAATTGTCGGCGTTGTATCTATTTGTCGCCGAGGAGTCTCTTTACCTTGCGTTGCATTGCTGGCTTTGCGTTGCGTTGTGCGGTAGGATTCTCCACGACAGTCTTGTTAGTTGGGTCGCTTTCAATTGTTGAGTTCCCCATGCAGTTACCTGGTCGAGAGGAGCAGGAAGCATTTAGGTTGCATGTAGGGCCAGTGCCCAGGATGTTTCCCGTGTGCTTCCCACTACTCTCAACCTCACCAGTGGCCGCCCTCTCACCGCACAGGCCCGTAGGAGCAAAAGGCTCCATGCAACGTCTGTACGGTGTGACAGGAAGCTTAGTGGTGCGTTTCTTTACAGGGTCCTTCCGTTCGTCATATCGTCTAGGTTGTGAAGAGGTAGACACAACAAGGTTGCATGTGGGGCTAAGGCCTTGGATGTTTCCCATCTGCGTCACCTCCACACCTACCTCACCTACCTCTCCCGGGGGTATCTTATCACCCACCAGACCCGGAGTAGAGGAATTCTCCACGTAACGTCTGGCAGGTGAGTTCAATATTCCGGAGGTTTGTATTTGTTGGTCCTTGTCGGTTAAGGAGACAGTCCATTTTCCAGTATGGGTTTTACCAACACTCGAAGCAGGCGGTCCCATTAATACACTCACGCTTATGATCTCTACAGGAGAAGCCCCCGCCGATGTATGGGCAGATGGCCCATTCTCCATTGACAGCTTCTTCTGCAGAAACGTACGAGCGTTGTGCAGTCGTGTGCGTTCTGTGTCTGTCAGTTCATCCCAACTCCTTTCACCAAGTCTCTTGACTGTTTTCCTACAGTTGGAGATTTTACTCCGCCTGGAAGAGGTTGGTAGTCCGGAAAGATTGGAGCCGGCGACGGAACAGCAGTCAATGATGCTGTCACCATCACTGTCAACCGTCCCGACGCTGGCCCCATCTCCAACTCCGAGGTTGGCAAAAGGGTTGAGGAGTAGGTCCTCTTCCTCGTCAGTCATTGTTACTGGTTTGTCTTTTTTGTCTAAAGTGTGTGTGATGTTTGTCACTGGCGACTTAGCTTCTTGCGAAGCCAAGCCCTCGCCGGCAGCCGTGACTTCTGCCGACATTGTAGCGTATATCCCCGCTAAATTTTTTCCTGTTTTTGTTGTGTCTGTCATGGTTTGTCATTGGTTTGGGTTTCTTAGTTTGTCAAAAATCTACAGCCGACCAGCTGAGGATTTAAGAAAGAAAATCTACAACTGGTCAGCTAAGGAAAATGTCTGTGATAGTATTATTTTCATTAAAATTAAACTTAAAACTAAAAATTATATTTTCATTTATCAATTTTCAATTTTCAGTTTTCTGTACATTTATTTATTTGATCAAATTTAAACCAAATTAAAAAAAAAATCTTTTTTTCTTTTAAGGCTTATAGAAACAACTATGTTTCTTTTGTGTGTACCTAAGTACTTCTGAGAAGATGAAAACCATAATCCAGTACATCTACTTGTATATATTTTTAACTTAACCACCCGCAAAGAAACGCAGCAAACAATTCCTTTGGGCGCCCCGGCAAGTAGCCGTCTACCTTCAATGGGACCATATGTCAATGCATTTGTGTTTGTGTGACTCACACAATTTTGAAAAATGCTTAAATTTTTTCTCGATATGCCTGTTCCTGTACTTCTTCAGCGTTGCCAAGTCGAAATTCCAAATAAAGTTAAATCTGACTTGGTGACTTAATTTGTCTCTTCCAAATCAAGTCAAAAAATAAGTCAAATATTTGAAAAAACCCCCGCCGCTGTATGGGCAGATGGCCCATTCTCCATTGAGAGCTTCTTCTGCAGAAACGTACGAGCGTTGTGCAGTCGTGTGCGTTCTGTGTCTGTCAGTTTATCCCAACTCCTTTCACCAAGTCTCTTGACTGTTTTCCTACAGTTGGAGATTTTACTCCGCCTGCAAGAGGTTGATAGTCCGGAAAGATTGGAGCCGGCGACGGAACAGCAGTCAATGATGCTGTCACCATCACTGTCAACCGTCCCGACGCTGGCCCCATCTTCAACTCCGAGCTTGGCAAAAGGGTTGAGAAGTAGGTCCTCTTCCTCGTCAGTCATTGTTACTGGTTTGTCTTTTTTGTCTAAAGTGTGTGTGATGTTTGTCACTGGCGACTTAGCTTCTTGCGAAGCCAAGCCCTCGCCGGCAGCCGTGACTTCTGCCGACACTGTAGCGTATATCCCCGCTTAATTTGTTCCTGTTTTTGTTGTGTCTGTCATGGTTTGTCATTGGTTTGGGTTTCTTAGTTTGTCAAAAATCTACAGCCGACCAGCTGAGGATTTAAGAAAGAAAATCTACAACTGGTCAGATAAGGAAAATGTCTGTGATAGTATTATTTTCATTAAAATTAAACTTAAAACTAAAAATTATATTTTCATTTATCAATTTTCAATTTTCAGTTTTGTGTACATTTATTTATTTGATCGAATTTAAACCAAATTAAAAAAAAAATCTTTTTTTCTTTTAAGGCTTATAGAAACCACTGTGTTTCTTTTGTGTGTACCTAAGTACTTCTGAGAAGATGAAAACCATAATCCAGTACATCTACATGTATATATTTTTAACTTAACCACCCGCAAAGAAACGCAGCAAACAATTCCTTTGGGCGCCCCGGCAAGTAGCCGTCTACCTTCAATGGGACCATGTGTCAATGCATTTGTGTTTGTGTGACTCACACAATTTTGAAAAATGCTTAAATTTTTTCTCGATATGCCTGTTCCTGTACTTCTTCAGCGTTGCCAAGTCGAAATTCCAAATAAAGTTATATCTGACTTGGTGACTTAATTTGTCTCTTCCAAATCAAGTCAAAAAATAAGTCAAATATTTGAAAATTTTGTTTCTAGCAAAAAAAAATCAAATATCAAAATACCAAATATAAATGATAACATAAATATATTTTATTAATTATAAACAAAACAACAATTTCAACTTCAATTCAACGAGTTCATTAGAATAAATAATATTTCATAAATTATTATTATATAAAAATAGGTACATATGTACTGAAATTAAGGTACATAAAGTTAAAGATCTTCAAAATCTGAGCTATCACATTCAATTTCATTGTTTATATCTATATTTTTTATATAGCATATGTGCCAACTTTTTTTTTACTTCTGCAGGTATTCCAAAGTTATTGCAAAAGTTTTTATTGCGTAAATGATTTCTTATCGTCAAAAGAAAATTATAGTTAACAACAGAGCTGCATTCTGTTTCTTTGTTTCGTTTTGATCAAATTTAATTGACTAAAAATTCTTTTTACTTTTGCATTGAAAATTGGCAAAACCAATATTGATAAAAAAAACTTCGCCAACTCTTTAAATAGATTTTCTCCACTGGCATCCTTATACCAATAAACTTCGCACTAGAAAAGCACTGTCTCTTTTATGTTTTTCCATTTTATGAAACAAAGATTGCTCCACTGGCTTAAAATCTTCTCTTTTGAATCAGGCTCAACCTTCATCTCTTCCAGAACTGGAAGCAATGAGCTTTTGTTTTGAGAATGGCATGTGTCAACAGAAAGCATGCTGATCTGTTTGAGAATTTTTAGGCCTTCACTGAAGTTGAAATGCATTTTAAAATATTTTAACAAAAAGTTAAGTTGCATATTGAATACTTGAATAAAGTCAAAAAACAAGTCAAAACACTTTTGAAAAGATTTCTTTTTCATTTCATGTCAACAGCGATGAAATCTTGTCAAATTTGACATGAAACAGGTCAAAACGGCAACACTGCTTCTTATTCAATTTTCAATGGCGGCCAATTTGTCAGCTGTCAAGTGATTTATTTTTAGTTTGGTTTCGCATTTCAACATGAATAGACTGACGCCTGAACAACGCTCCCAACTTGTGCAAATTTATTTTGAAAATTATGGTTCTGATCGAAACAGGCGCGGATCGAAGATTTTGTTCAGGCGGGAGGGCAATTTTCGTGTAATTTTGCCTACCTTTAAAAAAAAAAAATCGTCTATCGAATACTTCCGCCTTTTTTAATGATTCTCTGTCATTCTGTGTTAAATATATTAAACTCAAATTCAAATATAAAAAAACTTTTTTTAATTTAAATGAAGTAAGCCTCTTTAAATATTGCTCTGTATGCTTAGCTTAACGCTATAAATAGGAACTAGTACAGTACGCATACAACAACAAATAAATAAATTTAAATAAAGTAAGGTATGTATATTTGACATGATACAGTTCTTAAATAATTAATTCTAACCTTTTGGTGGGACCGGTTTTTGAAAAGCTAGTAATTACTTTTTCGACATCGATCGAGATTTGTCTGTGAATATGCATGAGTGTCAGACAGCGGAGGCGGTTTTCACCCATTGTTGATCCTAAATATGTTTTAAGGTGCCGCAATGAAGAAAAATACCTCACTGCCAAAGAATTTGTTAACGGAAGCGTTGCAAGAATACGAAGAAAACTTTGTATTGTTCCAAAAACATACTTTTAGTGCTTTTAAATTTAAAAAATAATAAATCAACGAGAATAGATAAAAATGCAACAACACAGTTCAAAAACTATTTAGTCGAATTTTTCAATACGATTTATAACGAAATTAATGACTCTAGCAGCTTCAATAAAGCAATAATTTTTGCTATTTTCAAGAAAGGTGATGCAAGCCTACCCGAAAATTACCGAGGTATCTCTATTCTCAACTCCATTAGAAAAATGCTTGCTTCCATTCTGTATGAAAGGCTTACAAAATGGATTGAGAATGCCAATCGTTTGAGCATTTTCCAAGCAGGATTTCGCCAGGGGTTCTCTACTATTTACCAGACTATCTACCATCGCAAACAAATATATGGGAAATAATAAAAAACTTTATTGCTGTTTTGTTGACTTCAAAGCCACTTTTGATACGGTCAAGAAACAAGCTTTAATTTATAAATTGGCATCTCTCGGTGTCTCGCGGAAGTTTTTGTTACTTTATTTAAATTTTCTGACTTCAACAAGTGCAGCCGTGTGGGATGGGATTAATTTTTCCGAGAGTTTTGAAACCACAGCAAGTGTGCACCAGGGAGGCATTCTCATTCCAATTTTATTTGCTTTGTTTAGTGACGCGGTATGTGATATTTTACCTGGAGGTCTAATTTTTGCAGAAACTCTTGTGAAGGTGTTGCTATATGCTAACGACTTAGTGTTGCTAACGGAAAATCCATTCACATTACAGCTTCAAATAAACAGACTTCAGGAATATTGTCAAATTTGGGGTTTGCAGATCAATAACAGAAAAACTAAAATTATGGTCTTCGAACCAAGGCAACGAACAAGACTGCCAGAGGAAAGTTGGTTCCTGAACCGTGAGCGAATTGAAGTTGTTAAACAATTTAAATACCTTGGAGTTTTGTTATCTGCTAACATGAGTTTTCGCAACCATGCGAAGGAGAAAAGTAATGAGGCCAAGCTGGCCTTAAACATGATGTGGCCATCTTTCACATTGATATCTCAGCGAAATACCGGGTCTTCAATGCGACCGTTAATACGTGTATGTGTTATGGTGCACAGGTTTTTGGCTACGCTCAACTCGAAGAATTTGACACAATTCAAAGATATTTTCTCAAAAGATTATTTCGGTTACCTAACGCAGCACCAACTTATGCTATTCACGTAGAATCCGGTATCCCTCCTATTTTCGTTCAAAATCTTAAGTCCCATACAGATTATATATTAAAAGTTTTGAGAAGAGAAAACGGTCTCCACAAATCATTTATGCGAAGGCTACTTCATACGAAGAATACACCCTTTAAAGAACTGAGTCAGTTGGCTATAGCTCATGACGCAAGCCTTTCAATCAATGAAAATAACTTAGATGATTGGCAAAATATGTTTGCTGATCTAGTTTCTAAAACGGATGAAAAAATATATATTCAACATTTAAACAGTGCAGCATCGTCAGCGAGCAGAAATATTAATGAAGTACTAAATCACAGATTGCTAACTGATAGTAAGTATTTTCGTTCTGATATATCAGTAGAAGCCATAAGTACTGTTTTTAGAGCAAGGGTAGAGTTACTTAACTTAAATTATGCTCCTCACAGGGCAGATCTCCCGCAAAATTGTAATCTGTGCAACAGAAGAGAACTTGAACTTGAACAGTATATCCAATCCTACAAGAAATTCGTCGGCTTTACTTTCAAGAGAGCTTTTTGGCATCGACGGATCTTATTAACATTTTGAATGGATCCTTAGGATGGCCAAATCTTTTTAAAATTTGTAAGCATGCTTTATTATACCGCAACAGCTTCAAACTCGCTCCGAAGACTCTTCCCATTCCATCATTATAAAATTGATAATTGTATGTTTCAAATCATCCCAAAATTGTATTTTTTGTGTTTCAAATCATTCTAAAATTGTATTACCGCTCAAATCTGTAATACTATATTTTTTATTTTATATTTTACATATATTGTATAAAAAATTAAATAGCGGATTCTCGATATCTATAAATATTGCACCCAAATTCTGGTCAATTTAGTTCCAGCACCAATATGTGCCATTTATATTCGCAAAGAAAAATCAATGCATGTAGTAGGTATTCTTTTTCAAAATTATAAATCCAATCAACTATTATACATATTTATAATATATATGTACTTTTATTCTATTCATATTGTAGTATTTTGCCAAGGGTTCGCCAATAAAACTTATTTCTTTTATTCAAACTGAAATGTGCTGGAATGTACTTCACTGGAAAGTCTCCACAAGTAGCTCAAAAGCTTTCGACCAATTAAAAATTATAGCAGTTACATGGTTTGGGTATTGGATAACGATGCGAGTGGTTTAGGTATTGGATAATGATATGGTGGTTTAGGTATTGGGTGGTTTAGGTATTGGGTAACATTAGTTAATCTTTTGTTCATAGATGGCACGGAACTCATTACTAATTTATTCTGTTATAGAAGAATTAGAGATGTCGTTGTTTGCACAAATGGGCATATTCACCACATTGCCCTCTCTTAGGATTGATCGTCCCGATTAAATCCATTACTCCCGTCACCACCGTTCCGTTATAGCGATGTAAACAGTCACAGTAAACTACCTTAAGCTTGCCTCTTAACCCTCTCTGAATGCGGTAAACCACATCATTGATTCGCTTCACAACGGTGTATGGGCCTTCCCAGTTTTTCTGAAGTTTTGGTGACAGTCCTATTTGTCGATGGGGATTGTAAAACCACACCAGGTCTCCTTCTTGGAATCCCATCGTTGTTCACGAGCATCGTACCGTGTTTTCATCCTATCACTGGCTGTTTCTATGGTTTTCCTTGTCCGTTGATGAATGTCAATGAGTCTTTCTTTGAGGTTATATACGGCATCCAAATTTTACTTCACTAGGCAGCCGTATTGTTGTGCCGAACAGGATCTCTGATGGTATACGTCCTGTTGAACTATGAACCTCACTTCGATAGGCCATCAAAAACAATGGAATATGGCGGTCCTAGTCTCGTTGGAAGTCACCTACAACCTTGGACAGATGTTCCTTACGCGTCCTGTTGAATCGTTCTACCATTCCGTCAGATTGTGGATGAAGCGGTGTTGTCCTCGTCTTCTTGATGCCAAGGAGAGAGCAAACCTCCTGGAAGACGTTAGATTCGAAGTTCCTTCCTTGGTCAGAATGCAATTCCAAAGGAACACCGAACCTGCTCACCCAATTGAAGACAATCTGATCAACCACTGTTTTGGCTTCTTGATTTGGGATGGAAAATGCCTCAGGCCAATTGCTGAAGTAATCCATGACTACAAGGATGTATCGGTGCCAGCTGGCTGGACTTGTCACCCCATTCTGATTTTTGTACGTGCTCCTTCCAAACAAGAATGGGCTCTATATCTGTGTCTTCTTGTTGGGCAGTCCTCAGTTCTTCATTGCTCCAACCGTCAATGGGATCGGCTCTTATTCGCTGGATGGCAACGGTTTTCTTTTCTTCTTGACGCGTGCAATGCCTACAGTCCTGTTTACACGGTCGCCGAGACAATGCATCTGCGTTTGAGTGCAGCTTTCCTTTCCGATGTTGAATTTGGTAGTCGTATGTCTGAAGTCTCTCGATCCACCTAGCTACTTGACCTTCGAGATTTTTGAAGTTCAGAAGCCAATTAAGCGCACCATGATCTGTTCGAAGGAGGAACTTCTGCCCATAGATGTACTTATGGAAGTGCTTTGTTGCCAAAATCAAAGCTAGAAGTGCCCTTCTGGTTACGCAATAATTACGCTCTGGCCTCGAGAGCACCTTACTGTAGTAGGCGACGACTTTTCTTCTCCGTCATGGACTTGCAACAGTACAGCTCCAATTCCAACGTTACTGGCATCGGCGTCGATGATAAAAGGTTTTGCAGGAGTCGGATAGGTCAGCACAGGAGCATTACACAAACGTAGCTTGAGTTCCTGAAAACTTTTCTCGCACTCACCTGACCATTTGAACGGCTTCTCTTTTTCAGTAAGTTGATGCAAGCTCTTAGCGATTCCAGCAAACACCTTCACAAAGCGCCAATAATATGTGGCTAGACCAAGAAAGCCACGCAGTTGGCGTTTATCCTGTGGTGTTGGCCTATTCTTCACAGTGTCAACTTTTTCAGGATCAGTCTTTACTCCTTGTGATGAGATGATATGACCCAAGTATTTAACTTCAGTCTTGAAAAGCGCACATTTCTCTAGATTTAATTTTAAGTGTGCTTCTCGAAATCTCTGGAAAACGGCCTTGAGGTTCTTACAATGCTCATCAAAAGTTTTCCCATAAACGATGACATCGTCCAAATATACAAGGCATGATTTCCAGGTAAGTCCTTGTAGAACACACTCCATCAGACGCTCAAATGTTGCTGGAGCATTGCACAGTCCGAATGGCATAACCTTAAACTGCCACATACCATTCCCGGTGGAGAAAGCTGTCTTCTCAGGATCTTCTGGATGAATTTTTTCCTGTCAGTAGCCACTCTTTAAATCCAACGTCGAAAACCACTGAGCTCCTTCCATTGCATCCAAAGTATCGCTGATTCTGAGCAAAGGGTAGCTGTCTTTCTTTGTCACATCATTCAGCCTACGGTAGTCTACACAAAACCAGGTGCTTCCATCCTTCTTTTTGAAGAGAACTACTGGTGATGCCCAAGGGCTTTTGGAATTTTCGATTAGCCCATCTTTTTTCATTGTCGATATCATCTCTTCAACTTCGGCTTGTTTGGCTAATGGGAGACGTCTTGGTGGTTGTCGAATCGGTCTTGCGTCACCTGTGTCGATTCGATGCTGTACCAGTTGTGTTCGACCATACTATCCACTCGGTGAAGAAAATATATCAGCGTACTCATGAAGAAGGCTTCCAGCAACTCTAAGCTGATGTTGATTAAAATTGGATGGCTTCAGAATTTTGGGTTTCATGGAGCTGAATTTTTTGGGGTCCATAGATTTGTCTGTGTTCATTTCTGTGACCTTGGTTATTGCGGACACAGATTCGCATTTTCCAACTATTTCTCCTTTCCTGAGCTTGACTTCTTACGGTTTGATGTTCAGTATCCGTACGGGTACCATGTTGTTCTTTGGTTCCACAAGAGTCTTCCCTAAGATGATGTTTTGGGAAGATTGCTTAAACTCTGGTTCCACCACGAGGTATCCATGGCTACCTTAATCGCCCTCTATTTTCGTCCAAACAAACACTTCTGAGGAGGGAGGCAAGCATATGTCTTCTTTGATGACAGTTCTTAGAGCTGAGGAGTTTTCGTTGCTATAAACCATAGGAATCTCTACATTTTGGTACTTCAGCACTTGCTTACCGAGATACAGAATCAATCCGTGCTCTTTCATAAAGTCTATTCCAATTATGCACTCGTCACATATATCTGCTACCAAAAATAGATGCAAAAACTCTAGTTCTGCCAAACGGATTTTAAGACAAACTTCTCCATACACTCTTGCCGCCTCACCTGTCGCAGTTTTAAGACGTTCTTCTTGACTAAGTCTCTTCGCACAATGGAGGCTGTGGCACCGGTGTCAATTTAAGCCAACTGTTTCTTGCCATTCAATGTTGCATCCACTGTCAGACTTTTATTGTTTCGTTTAGTCTGCGATACTTGGATGGTGGTTCTGGGCCCATCGATACCAGAAACCAGCTTCTGCCCCTCGAAGTTGGTTCTTACTCGTTTCGCAGCTGGGAAAGAGGGCGTGCAGAAGCGTTGATGTTATTGCTTACCTGTTCGCGGGTATTATTTTTGCTTCCACAATGTTGACAGGTGACTCTTCTTGGTGGCAATCTGCACTGGCGCTGGAGATGTCTGGTTTTGTTGCAATTCTAGCATCGAGCAGGTCCTTCTCGCTGCCTTCTTTGGAATTCAGCTATATTACATGAACATTCCTCAACTTACAGTTCTCTTACCCGATGAATTCCTAAAGAAGCCTGTTCTGATGCTTCCATAGTGAGCGCAAAGGCTAATGCTTCAGAAAGCGTGCGTTTTCCACTTTCGGACACTGCACGGACAAAAGCCTCTGTTGCTAACTGGTTTGTAATTTCATCCCCTGCAGTCGAGTATGCTAGATGCGCCAACCGTTCAATGTCTTTTTGGAGTTGTTGCAGACTTTCTCCTCTTTTCTGGACTCTGTTATTGAGTTGAACGCGGAAGACTTCTTGCATATGGCCATCACCAAAGCGTTTGTCAATGGCCTGAACAAGAGCACTGAAGTTTCCGTTTGGGTCTGCTGGTATGGTTTGCAATAATTCAGCAGCAGAACCTCTAAAGGCAAGCGTCAGGGCAATAAACTTGTCTTCGTCATCTCAGCCATTTGTCGATGCGGCTGCCTCAAACTGCTTCTTGTAGATTGGCCAAAAAGTTTTTCCATCAAAGGTTGGTGGATACATTTCCTTTTTTTTGGACAGTCGCCAGAACTTTCTCGAACCTTTATTTTTCGAACTCTGTCCAGTTCCTTGGTAATGCTCTCAATGTTATCTTCGATCTCCTCGAATTTTGCTTCCACTGACCAAAACTGTTTTTCAATACGTTCGTCAAGGGCAATAAATTCGTTCTCGAATAAATCTAGTTTACCTTCGAGGATGTGTTTCTGTTCTTCGAACCGTTCGAGAAGATTCTTTTCTTGTTTTTCGAGCAGATTCTTTTGTTCGCTGCGTTGTTCTTCTAACCGCTCGAGAAGATTCTTTTGTTCATCCTTCTGCTCATTTCGTTGTTCTTCAAACCGCGCAAGCAGCTGAGCCATCATATTGGTCATGTCTAATCTTGTGCTTACTTGCTCTTCCGACATTTCAATTTCAAATAGAAACGTGTCTGGATTTTTACCGTGTTGTCTTATATTTTCCTGCAGACGGATAATGAGATAATTTTTCGTTTCAGCAGTAGGAAGACCTCGTCTGTTTAGTTTTGCTTCAAGTTCAACACAGTTTAATGCATTCACAATTTTACCCATTTTGTTTCTATTGTAATTTTTTTTTATTTTACACTTTATCAATCTTCATCATTAATTATCTGAATGCACAGATAAAATAAGTTGTATCCCACTTCTGACACCAATGTAGTATTCTGCCAAGGCTTCGCCAATAAAACTTATTTCTTTTATTCAAACTGAATAACAATTACTTTACAAAAATAAAACAACTTTATTTCACTTCAAATACTTTAATTATAAGTAGCGCAACTCTTAATTCACTATTTTACACCGACGTTTATTCGTTCACTTTCAAAATCAAACTGAGGTCTTCGAACTGGTGGCCGGGTATTAATATCCGAGAAAAAGCTACTAGAATCTTCTAGGGTTTCTGGAATGTGCTGGAATATACTTCACTGGAAAGTCTCCACAAGTATCTCAAAAGCTTTCGACCAATTACAAATTATAGCAATTCCATGGTTTGTGTATTGGATAACGATGCAAGTGGTTTAGGTATTGGATAATGATATAGTGGTTTATGTATTGGGTGGTTTAGGTATTGGGTAACATTAGTTAATCTTTTGTTCATAGATGGCGCGGAACTCATTACTAATTTATTCTGTTATAGAAGAATTAGAGATGTCGTTGTTTGCACAAATGGGCATATTCACCACAATATATTTCATAGTTTAAGAAACGTCAATCAGGCAGACGGCAGCAAAGCCATGTCTTTAATCTTAATTGTTAAATATTGTACAAATCTATGGAAATGAAGAAATTTATCTATCTAAAAACATCCTTATTGCATTCATTAATCAAACCCAGAGCAGTAATGGTAAGATGATTGTTCTGCTCCCTTTCTTTTACCCATTTGTGGCGCCACAAAGTCATTTTTAAGCAAAAAAAAGGCAGTTTCTATATTTAAGTCTAACAGTTGTCCAAAGCGACCCAATAGGGACTTAACGGTGGTATCAAACTCATTAGTATTATATCTGACTGTATTTTCCGGGACGAAAATCGAAGTTTAAACAAATCTAAGGTTTCGGGTTGAAATCTTTCACGCAAATCGGTTGGGACAAAGTCAAGTATAGGTGCACATTTGGGGGAATTTTTAACTCAACATTCAATTGATCACCTGAATTTTGTGCACGCTGCCAGATGTTGAAATTAGTATCTAATGTTCTCTCGGCAACTAGAAAGAACGGAAATCGTGTTCTTTACCAGCATTGCACTACTGTTTAGTTCAAGAGCTGTTGTTTGTAGCAAGTTGCTCAAGGACTGTGTTAAAGACAACATATCAATTAAACACAATACCAATACTGGTAGGATTAATTGTGTAGTACATTAAGTCGTTACAAGGGAAGAAGCCTTGCTAGCTATACTTGGGTCACTTTTGAGCTTCTTCCTTAACTGGGACAAGATTATTTGGCCAACGCAGCCAGATGCAGCATTTCCATCCAAATTCTCTTCGGCAGTCAATATTTCTCTGGTTTCTCTCCAATAATTTTCTTCATCGGACTCGTATTCTTCAACAGTTCTTGAATAAGCTAGTTCCTCAAATGCATCCACTTTTTGTTGGCACTTACAGAATATTTTGGGAGTGGATGTAGAACCAAAATCTGAGTATGAGGCGGGGATGGGGGTTGAAAATAGAGTTTTTCGAAATTTCTTATCAAGCGCATTTTCACTTCCATAAATTTTTTTGAAAATACATTATGATGCTCTGTCGTTTTCCCTAAGTGCAAACACGGTAAGTTTTTGTGATCCGACTAAAAGAACTCAAGATATACAATATACTTAAGCTTTGTAGGGAAATATTTTCCGTTTTTTCTTAGAGATTCATAAAGCGCGAAAAATCAACAAAACAAAGTCTCAAAAACAGACGATTAAGGTTCGCTTAACAACCTGGAAATTTTTGGTACGTGGAGTAGGTATATATATTTTGCAAAAAAAAAGATACAGTTAAAAAGATTACTTGGAAATTCACAAAAATTTCCCAAATTATGTGAATCGACTGCAAAAAATGGATATAAAATATTGCGTCACTTGACTGAGGCCATTCCATAAATTGCTTGGCAAAAGTTTACATTGCCGATTTTTTTCAAACAAAAGTTTTAAGCATTTAAAAAAAGAATAGAAAACTATATTTTATATTAAAATTCAAGTTATTATGAGAATCATGTCGACAGTAGCAGAAAGATGATCAATAGATGCTTTAAAGAAACTGGGATTCTCAGGCCGAGAAATAGCTAGGAGTACTAACAGAAGAAAGACCATTGTCAACAACTATCTAACAGACACTGAAAACTATGGAAACAACGAAAAGGACGCACAGTCCAAGCAACAAAAATCCGAAAAAAGCCTCTCATTTAGAGGCTAGCTTCAAATTCCACACCATCAGCGCCTAAAATAAGGGCAAAAAGTGGGGTATCAGCCAGTATTTCGACGGTTTTAAGGATAATTAAAACCAGTGGTAACATAAAGTGTATGAAAATCAAAAAGAAACCGGTTCTCCATAGCTACACAATAAACTACAGATGAATTTCGGCAGGGAGCATGTTGCCTGTAGCAACGCATGGAAAAAGATTGTCTTTTCAGGTGGAAAAAAGTTTAATCTTGACGGACCCGATGGTTACAACTTTTATTTTTACGATTTAAGAAAAGAAGAGTTATTTTGTCAAGACATCACAGCCGTACATCAGGTGTTTTGGTGTGGGGAGCTATCACCTATTATGGAACAATTGAATAAAAATTTATAACTACAACAGTGAACGGAAATAGTTACAAATGCCTGCTGTAACGGGTGTTTCCAAAGCTGAGGAATATTCTTGATCCTCTACCTTGGATATTCCAAGAAGAAAACGCCCCAATTCATACTTCCAGGGTAGTTAGAAGCTGGATTCAGTCGGAAAACGTTGGACTGTTACCATTGCCACCCTATTCACCGGACTCAAACATCATCAAAAACGTTTGGACCTGGCTATCTCGAAAAGTTTCTGATACTGGTAGACAGTTTGCCCTCTCCAAATGCTGAGAAAAAAGCCTGCCAGATTTTTGATTTCGATATCACAAAATATGCCCCTTTAAACCCTCATACTCAGATTTTGGTTATACATCCACTCCACAAATTTGCTGTTGGCTCTTGTACTATTATAGAGTAGGTCTTCTTATATCTGAAACGAGTACGAACTTCTATTCTGGCAGGCCTAACCGAAAAAGCAGTGTTTTTTGTACGCAATTTCAAGAACGTGCTTCAATTTAGAGTTGAGAGTGCAATAAATTGTAGATATAATTTTGATGTACTTATCTAGATACCTAACATGAAAACGAAAAGTGATTCGTTTGCCTGTTGGTTTTTATAGCTTAAGGTAGGGACTAATGAAGGAAGGCAGATAAAATTTTAACAATAAAAAAAATGTTATAAATCTGAAAAGTAGAATTGCCCAGGGGGGCAATCGTCCCCATTGCCGCCCCCCTGGATCCGCGCCTGGTTCGAAATAAGTATCGCGCACCACGTCCATTTTACGGTCAACATAATCGTCCATCCCATCATGGATGGAATAGATACGTCAATAAACAAAACTGCCGTATTTTGAGTGATGATAATAAAACTGACTGTTTGGTGTGCTTTATGGGTTGGTGGAATAATTAATAATAATATATAATAATAATATATTATGAAGGCGCTAGTCTACGTCGATAAGCCCAAAACGATTGACCACTTGGAGGACTAGTAAGTAAGGGCGAGCCCTTTCCAGTTGGATCCGTTTAAGATAATTTTTGTCTCCTCCACTGTTAGAACAGCTTTTCCAAAGAAACACAGTCTATATTGTTTAAAGATTGTGCACATGTTTGCTAAGTAGATGAAAGCAGTCTTCTTTGGATTTCATATTAAATAGAGCACAGAACTGATTTAAATTTCCATTGTAGGGACTTCCGTTGACAGCTAGAAGTTTAAACCTTGCTTTGCATATAAAGGAGATTTCTTTGTAGTTAAATGCATCTGTAAAATATTTTGCACAGAGATTGTACTCTAATTGGCTGCATAGTATTCTGCTTAACGACTGGCAGGCCCTTCAGTCATGAGATTGCGAACAGAGTCTTCTTGCCTTTGAATGAATTTATAAAAATGATCCTTTTTAAAGTTGAAGGTTGTTTGGGTCGATATTTAGTTCTTCTCCATACAAAGTACCAAGAGAGTATGCCACTCCTCCATCCACCTATCTTTATTTCTTACCTCATAAAGCAGCAGGTTTTTGGTAAACCGAGAGTCCGGGTATCGCAAAACTTTAATGATGAAATCGGCTTAAAGCTTAAGAGTGTAAGTATAAAGATTTGGTAAGCCTGTTTCTAAGTACAAATATAGCGTAATTTTTAGTTTTTTATAAAGTTTCTATGTAATTTTTCAATTTCTTCATACTCTTTTATCCCCCAAACTTGAGCAGCATAGCTAGCGAAGATTATACAACAGAATCAAAGATTTTATAACTTACAAATAGATTTATGTGTTGATTTATAAATATCTTCCTCCATGTTAAATTGATGAGACTTTGCGAGGTATGACATTTTTCTGTGAGATGTTTTCTAAAATCCAAAGTTGAGTTTAGCTTTATTCCAAGATATTTATATTCTTTCGCCACATCTAAACGACTTCTATTAAAAATCCAACTATTTCTCACTTCATCCTGATTTGATCGCGAGAACACCATAACTTTTGACTTTTCAGTATTAATAATCAGTCCCCATTTTTCATAGTATGCCGCTAGGCGATTTATCATTAGTTGCAAATTTTCTGGTGACTCTGAAAAAATAACTAGGTCATCGGCTTACAACAAAACATTTAGGATGACGCCTGCAATTCGAACACTTCCGGGTAGATGTTTAACGATGTCATTTTTAAAAAGTTAGAACAGGAGGGCACTGAGAAGGAACCCTTGTTTAACACCAGTATATGTTGCAAACCATTCCGAAAAAACTTATCCATCCTAAACTGTTACCTTCGTGTCCATATACATGTTGCGTATTACTCGAAGAAATCTTGTTGAAACACCTAGTTCTGAAAGCTTATATAGCAAAGCACTCCGATTCACCATATCAAACGCAGATTTGAAATCCACAAAAAATGCATAGATTTTCTTGTTTCGTGCTTGAAATGCTTTAACTTAGATGTAAGTGAGAAAATTTAATCAATAGTAGAAAAGCTCTTCCTAAATCCAGCTTGAAGTTCTGATAGAATATCATTTTCATCCACCCACCTTTCCAGTCTGCCAACTAGTACTCCACAGAATATTTTCGCTATAACATTCATCAACGAATGCCACGGTAGTTTTCAACAGCGTTGAAATCCCATTTTGTATGTAAAGGAAAAATAACTGATGTTTTGATTTTTGAAGCAGACTGGAACTTCAGCACTCATAAGAGTTTTGTTAAAAAATTTTAAAAAATTGTTACAAAAAGTTGGAGAGGCATTTTTGAAAAAAATCATAGGGTATCCCATCTTCTCCGGTAACTTTCCCATATTTTGCTTTGCGGAGAACTGTTTGGAATTCGTCTACAGATATTGTGCAATCAAGAATATCATCGCATATAAATGGTTCGGCAAGCGGCATATGAAAACGTTAGGCAAGATTGATTTTGCAGTAGGTTCATGAAATAAACAGAGAGGTCATCTGCAGATTCACCGGAACCTATAATATGATTTGAACCATTTATTTTTGTTGCTATCTTCCAGAATTACTGTGTGTTTTTTGTTTGGCCTAAAGATAATGCTTGATTTGATTTAAAGTTTATTTTATTTGAGAGACAGAGATTTTTGTACCTTATATTCGATTGGATATACCATTGCCGGAGTTCATTTCTATAGGAGTTACGCCGCATTGCATTTAGTAGAGCGAACGATTTTTGTCTAGCGGTCATGCACTCCCTGTCAAACCATTTGTGTCTAAAAGTTTTAACTGGATTTTGACCTCTGTTGCATGAAGTATTTCTTACGCATGCTATAATTTGTTCTGAGAGAGCATCAAAAGTCTCGGGAATTGCATCAGATATCCTTGAAATGAAATCATCCAAAGAATGCTGGTAGAATTCAATATTTTTGTTATTTCATTTCAAGTGTGGTATTAAATCAAGATTTCACTGTTGAGCATCCACTGAACAATTATTGGCATTTGATCAGAAAATGTTTTGAATACAACTTCAAATTTAGCGATAAGATCTATCCCATCATTGTTGATACAACAATAATCGACGACGGATTTTCCCTGCCTTCCAATAAATGTATAATGACCTACGATGCCTCTTTCGGTGCATCCATTTAAGACAATACTGTCATACAATTGTAGCTATTCGAGTAAATTTGTTCCGTTTTGATTGCAGACGTTGTCTTTACATAATCTGCTACTAAGGTTTATAACTGTGCTATTAATATTCCCCAGTGTCGTAACTTGAGTGCAAAGACATAATGTTGCTCAGGTTCTCGAAGACCATTTGTTACAGTTTATGTAAAGCGGGAGGATAAACATATTACTTTTTCTTAACAGATTTATTAAAATGGTTCCCTGGATCTCACAAAAATCATAGTTATAAAATTCTGACGCTTTGATTCCGTTAAGACACCCGCCACTTGCACGTCCTCTTAAAGAGGTTTTGATTGCAGGAATTCAATAAAGTTTATATCCATTAAAATATGTAATAAATTTACTTGAATTTTCAGTGGTTATATGTGTTTCAAATAGGAACAAAATTTCATAAGATTTAATAAAATTAAAAAAGTCTACAAACAAAGGCTTAATATTCAAACCAAAAACATTGTACGCTAAAATTTTACAATAATTAATACTTAGGCTTCACCGAGCGCTCATAATTTAACCCTAGAAAGGTAACCATATTTTTTAGTACGTTACAGGTAACCATTCATCGAATCGACGAAGTGGTATTCAACTGCACAGTTAAAGAAACGTTATTAACTTATTCCAGTGAAGTTAAATAACTTATATTTATGAATGTTTTTTTTTTGTGGGAAAAGGAGGTGCAGATGTGAACTTTATGCTCTCCATCACATGCTAGCATCACACTTATTGAACGTTGACTTAGTCATACGTGGTTTTGTGTAGGTACAGACAATATTTGTAAATTGTTTGTATCCTCCCTTAACGGTTTCTTACTTTTGGGAGTAAATTTTTCAATATTAGATCTAATATTAGCGGGTAAAATTGGTGCTTTTCGAGCACTAAAAGTTACATTAAAGGTAACCTTCGTCGTTTCGACGAACATTGGCGCCGTTTTTCGATAAAAAAAGCATTTTCCCAAGTAGGTACGCCACCGAACGCCTACACACCAAAAGCACTTAGGTGTTACACGGAGATAGAATGCAATCGGGTCTAGGAGTAAAGAGAAAAATGAAAAAGTAAAATTGGTGTTCGTCGAATCGACGAAGGTTACCTTTCTAGGATTAAGAGCCTCATAAAGCTATTCACCAAGCAATATTAGTGAACATTTGCGAGCGCTCGCAAAAGTTATGAGTGGTCTCGACCACTCCTAAGTTACGAGCGCTCTCGTCGAAAACTTGTCCGAAAACTTTCGCAATAAAACGTCCCTTCTCCCCAAGATAAACAGAAAAAAGTATGGTCATTTGATACACCCAATTTGCCATGGTATTTCTGGGGATTTCTATGATGTCACAGAGCTCACAATCATCTTTTATTATTATTTTCTGTTTAAAGTGAAATCATAATTTAAGCAACCAAAAGAACTATTTTTAGATGATAATAGAAAAAACATAATATTGTAATGGTAAATTCTTTAAAAATTACTACCTATTATTTTTTTCAGAGATAATACCTATTTACAAACATAAGTAAAAAATGTTTTGGGTGTATTGATATTCTTTTTGGGTTGGATAGGCATCCAGAGTGCTATCTTTTCCAAAAATAGTTTAATTTTACAGTTTGGGAATGTTTGGTTGGCTCTCTTTTTCGAAAATTCCCTCTCATATTCAAACACTGCCTCTCATTTTTAAACATAGAAAAATACTTATGAGTGGTTGGTGAATAGCACAAATAACTTTCAAGTTATGAAGCTCATAAAGTTAGGAGCAGTTTATGAGCGCTCGGTGAAAATCAGCTCTAATGAGCTGACGGCACCTAATTCTCAATTTCTTAATAAATTACTAACATTTGGGTAATTTTGAAAAAGTGACATCCCTAGTGAACTAGTAGATGGTGTTGATCTAGTCAAATTACTTTGACGTCTATTTGTAAGCATGATATTTTTGACAGCTTTAAAGTTTATTTGTCCAAACATCTGTTGCAGTTCCAGTTCACCGTCATTTTCATTAAATTATAAGTAATTATTATTATTTAAATAAAAAGATTTGCCTTCTATCAAAAGAGCATTATTTTTCATTTGCATTTTAACTGTTGGTTTATTTGTCTTAAGTATTCTTCTGTATTCGAGCAGGATTTTTCGTTTTAATTGCATTTGCTTTGTGAGATCTCTTTGTAAATAAACACCTGTGCCTTTAAGTTTAGATGAGTTCTTAAGCATTCTCGTGGACGTTTCAGTGGACCCAGCATTAATTTTCATTTTAATTATGTTGTTGTTTTCACTGATTTTTACTGATTCTAATGGTAAACTTTTTCTTTTGGGCCAATGTTGACGTCATTTGGAATTGAAATAATAATAGTTTTGCTTTTTAACTCCCTACCTTGCGCCTCGAGGTCATCTTCAAGCAAACAGGATCTGTTTTCAAACTGCTGAACTTTATGGGATAGATCTTCATTTTGTTGCCGCAGAACGCTTATCTCGATGTTAAGATTGTTAAGATCTTCCTTGGTAGCTAGATTTGATGTTGCCTTAAGAAGCTCCACTTGCAGAGAACTATCAACAATTGATTTAATTTTTTGCAAATCTGATGTTGAGATGGACATTACTGTGTGTGTTTTATAAATTTTTGGTGTTCTGTTACTAGAATCTGTGACTTGATGGGTAAAGTCCTCTGGAGATGTATGACAGATTTTTCTCTTATTATCAGTCATGTGACTGCTAGCAAATCAAAATTAATTTTCTGGGAGTTTTAAGTAGTGTTACCTGAAGTAAAATTTTGCTTTTTAAGTTAATTTGGGTGTTTTTATTGACTTTTCGGGAGCGAAATTTAAATGCAACTTTTCAATTTTACAGCAGAGTTGCCAAGCTTGGAGGACTTGGAGGACAACATTCGCCGCGTAATTGCCGATATACCTTCAGAGTATACTACGTCCGAGCCAGCCGTGGACAGAAATCATATTTAAATTATAATGCCAGAAGATTATCTTTTGAATAAAGTTAATTTCATGTCAATTAAAAAAAAATCATCTTTTTTTTATTCCATTTCAGAGTTCTTTACCTCTAAATAAACACCCTTTACTTCTGTAATAACTGTTATAACTCTTCTTAATGGAGTTTAAATAATTAATTCAATAGAGGGAAATGTTCACTACATTACCCCCATTAGCGGGAGGCGATTCAAAAATTATATAGGACATTTTTTATTTTTCTTTGACCCGATGAATCAATAATATACGCGGGCCTTAACCGGTCCAGGGATGCGAAAACATTTTTCCCTCTTATTTGTAAGGTAAACAATTTTCTAAGTCTCTTTAAAACTTTAAAGGGCCGCTCATAAGGAAGGCTGGTAACCTTGGGTGAGAATACAATCCGATTGTCTACAGAAGAATATAAAAAGAGGAAATTCATAAATTTTAACAATATATTAAAAGTGAGAGTGATTCCAATCAAAAGTGCAAATAAAGAAAAAGCATAGTAAATCGAGTGCATCAGATCGTTCTTATAATGTGCGAAAAGTGAGGATTTTGTCTTTTGGGTATTCTACCTACAGAAAACCTTTTTATTTTCTTAGTTACGTTTGACAAGCAAGGCTCAAGTAGTAAGCACAAAAGTAGTTAGTCTCTTTTGCCTTATTTTGATACCAACACCTAAAAGTATGCAACGCAATTCAAAGAAACGCCGTCTAAGACAGTAGATACCACTAATAAAACTACTCTTGGCACGCTTCCAACCTCGAAAAGAAAATGTGGAGAATTTTTGCCAGAATCACTTTTGCAGATCTGTCCGTCGAGGATCTATTGAGCAAAATGCAAACAGCGTTAGCTTCATTGCTTGATGAGAAGTTGAAACATTTGCCAACGAAAGAAGATTTAGAAGGAGTCAATGTCCAAATAAGTACTCTTTCCAACCAAATCAATCAACTGGCAGAAGAAAACCAGATGTTAAAAGAACAGCTTGAACACCTGTCAACCGAAAAAAAAGATCGCTAGAAAATAACTTGGCTGGAGGATCAATTTAAAAACAAAAACATTTTATTTAATGGAGTTGAAGCGCAAACTTCAGCTCCCGAAGAAATTCAGAGAATTTTCGAACAAATTATCAAAATGCCTTAGACAGTAAATGTGCGCACAACTAAAAAAATTTATGAGAAAGATGGAAAGATGACTATGATTGCCGAATTCGAAACAGCAGAAATAGTGGATGAAGTTTTTAATCGTACGAGAAACCTGTCCGGCACTGCAATTTTTCTCGAGAGAAACCTAAATACAAAAAAAACAAATGCATAAAAAGGCAATGTTGAAGCTGAGAAGAAGTATTTTAGATAAAAGCAAAAAGTACAAAGTGAGCGTGTTTAACGAAAAGATGCGTATCGGTGCTAAATGGTTCAAATGGAACAGTAATAATGAGCTGGTATGTGGGGCCTTAAGGGGAGAAGACATGCTCAAAATTCTTTATGATACAGAAATGGTGGGCGTGAACTGTAATTTTGGTACTCTCATCGAGAATACTTACCAAAAAAACTAAATTCCGTCTGTCGATATAATCAAAATACGTCCAATTCAATGTCAAATCTATGTAAAAATGAAAATATCACAATTTATGAATATATCCAAAATATTAGAATTGTATCTTACTTTCTCACATTTTTAGTTATTTGTCATCCTACGAGTTATTTATACTCATAGAAACACATCTTCCCGAAGAAAAAATTAATAATTTCAAAAAATATTTTAAAGATCATCACACATATTGGAGGCCTGCGACGCGTAGCAGTCGGTTTGGGAGAACAATTGGTGGCATGGTTTATGGAAATAAAAAGACGCTGAACCAAAGTGGCATTTCACATGAGTATATCAGTTGTGAAAGCGTAGATATCATAAATATAATAGTTAGCGACAAAATTATGACACTTCTTCCGTTTTTTCTTAGAGGGGCGAACTGGCAAAACGACCTAGATTCTGTTAATTCCTTCCTTTCTCTAAATATTTTTATCTTAGAGGGGCGAACTGGCAAAATGACCTAGATTCTGTTAATTCCTTCCTCTCTGAAAATAGCTTTGCAAATCTTAAAATAGTGGAGGATATCTATGAATGTAAGATTGGGGAACTTACAGCAGGAGAGAGGCGATATCTACAAATTAAGTCTTGCTGCAGAACTTGACCAGCGATGATTAAAAGATTCCACTGTAAATGCAAAGGGGAAGTAGTTTTGCAGTTTTGTAACGATAACGGTCTTATTATCCTGAATGGCAGAAAAAAAGGCGATGAAGAAGGTAACTTTACGAATCTAACCAACATAGGAGAATCGGTAAATGACATATGCGGCGTTTCACTGGATATGCTGATGTATATTAAAAGTTTTAACGTTGGGGATGCAATATGGTCTGATCACTTACCTATAAAGCGGAGCATTCAGCAAAACGTCACAGCTACTGGAACGTTGTCAAACAATGGAAAGAAACTAGAAAAGCTGAATATCAGCAAAATGTTATACTTTCAACAAATAGTCTTAAAAATTAATGTGTCAAAGACTGCAAGGATTGGTGGCTCCTGGCTAAGGAGATAAGAAACCATGAACAACAATTGTGGCCGGAGATAGATGTATCAAAATTTAAGACCTACTTCAGAGATCTTCTCAATCCAAGTCAAGAAATGAGCAGTGTATTATATGCACCCAATTTTATTGAAGATCCGATATTGGATACATCATTTTTTGTTGATGAAATTAAAAATATGCTTAAAAATGTAAAGCTGAAAAAAACACCTGGAGTGGGAACTGGCGGTGGTGAGATGTCGTCAGATGAGGAAAACCCCATCCTCAATGAAGACGACTATCAATCCTTCGCCAGTTCGGACAGCTCGGACGCAGACGTCACTGTGGCTGAATACCCTCAACGACCTCAAGGCGAGTCTTTGGCAAAAACCCTGACACTGTCGGCAGCCAAGATAACCTTGACTCCAAATAAAGGGTCTGGTGATGGTGAACCAGCCAAAGTCTGCGCGGATGGCCCAGGGTCCTCCGGGACCGTGATGGCTTCCAATTCCGAAAATCGATGCCCGTCAAACGATAGACTAAAACCGATCCAGGAAAAGGTACATCCAAAAAAGCAGAATAAGGTAGGGAATCTAGATCCAGATCTTAGAAGGATAGAGAATGCCAAGAGAGCCATACGAAGATATGGCCAGGGCGATACAAAGAAGCTCAGTTTCAGGGACTGAAACCGGAAACTTTGAGGTTATGAGATTTGTTTCATATTTAAACTTTAAGTAGGTAGGTAGGTAGAGATGGCGGTCACAAGCATCCTTGCTCGATGACCCAATTAACGCTGTTATGTGCCGTTTTGATACCATAACTCGTTTGACCTGTGGGTTAAAAGAATCTTTTTAAAGAAAAAGAGGGTATTTGGTGATAGATCTCCCCACGGATCATCGCCTACGCCCGAGTTCAGCTGCAGTATGCTACGCTAAGCAATTTGCTGATTTGCCCGGGACGCATACGATCTGATCCCTTAGGGTGATCATCTAGTCGCACACTCGAATATGGTAATCTCTGTACTCCTCCGTCTGTTTGCACAACATGACTTGTGGTTACCAGAGAAAGTACCACCCGCCTGTATGACCAGACGCTTTTATTGGATTTAGACATGAGATGAAACTTATTTAGGATTTGGACATAGGAAAAACAACCGATAGGACCAAAGTTCGCAACCAAAAACCATCTACACTGTGCCAACTAGGCAACTTGTTGACTGGTATTGAAACGAAGGTTGGCACAACCGTGTGATCCTCCGGTCCTCGTGCGCCATGAGCCACCTTCAAAAACCAGTAGTCTGCTAGCTCACAGTCATAGGAGTTTGGGGAAGAAAATGGTGCAAAAGGAAACCGAAGTTAATTCTAGATCCATTGAAACATTCTTGAACTTGAAAATAGGAAAACACTCAAAAGGGTCGAAGTACGCAACTAAGACCCATCCACACTGTGCCACCTAGGCACTTGTTGGCTGGTATTGAAGCGGAGATCGGCCCAATTGTGTGATCGTCCGGGCCTCGTGTACCATGAGCCACCTTCAAAAACCGTTAGTCTGCTAGCTCGCAGTCATAGGAGTTTGGGGAAGAAGACGGTGCAAGAGGAACCGAAGTTAATCCTAGATCCATTTCGTCGCGTTGAGGAAAGAAGTCAAATCTTTGGTCTTCTTTCCGGAGAGTTCGTTATGGTCGTCAAAAAAGGGCTTCCCAAAAGATTGTTGCCTCATTCTGGCCAAAGCGGGGCATTTACAGAAGAAATAAAAGACTGTTTCCTTTTCCTGCTGGTCCCCACAACTACGACAGTGAGTATTGTAGGGGATGCCAAGCTTCGCCGCATGTTCTCCTATTGGCCAGTGTCAAGTGCATGTTGCAACAATTCTTGCTATGTCTCGCCTGGGTCTGCACATTAGGTTAATAGTTCGGGATTTATTATAGGTAGGCCAGATTTTTCTAGCAATAATGCACTTAGTTAAACTATTCCACCTACGATTAGATTCTGAGAGAAAAATTGAGAATATATTGCCCTTCATAACTCCAAGAGGAATACTGATTCTTTCCGCAAGTGAGTTATGAAAGGCTGAACCTTGCCTGGCCAGCTCGTCAGCCCGCTCATTCCCCTCAATGCCACTGTGACCCGGAACCCAGATAAGAGTGACCCTGAGGTAAGTGTTCAGACTCAGAAGCTCTTCCTGGCATTGTCGTACTAATTTTGAGGATGATGTAGCCGAATTAATGGCTTTGACAGCCGCTTGACTGTCTGAGAAAATAGCTGTATTTCGGTTCTGGTTTGGATTTTGTTTAAGTAGCTTGCATGCTTCCCTGATCGCCAGTACTTCAGCCTGAAAGACACTAGCAAAGTCAGGTAGCCGAAAAGACCTGGATACATTTAGGGACTCTGAGAAAATACCCGCACCAACACCGCACTCCATCTTTGACCCATCAGTAAAGATAGTTGTGTCGAATTATTTCGTCACGACGTCATCATTCCAATCCTTTCTAGATGGGAATATAACTTTAAAATCTTTATCGAGGCTCATTGAAGGGGTGCAGTAATCAGTGGGAGTCGAAAACATTTCGGTTGGAATTAAACCCGTGATGTTGCTGTGCCCGTAGGGTTTGGCAAACCAGGAGTTCGATTCTTTAAGTCTTATCGCGCTGCAAGATACTAGGTATTTAATGTGTAAATCTAGTGGTAAAAGGTGTAGAAAAACTCCTAAAGCATCTGTTGGACAAGATCGAATAGCCCCTGTGGTGCCAATGCTAGCTGTTCTTTGAACCTTCCTAAGTTTGTTGATATTATACAAATTTTTTAATGCTGGCCACCACACAATTGAACCATATGTGACGATAGGTCGCACAACGGCTGTGTATGTCCATAAAATCATTTTTGACTGGAGGCCCCACCTCTTACCAAAAGTTTTGCTACAGGCATAGAAAGCTATACAGGCCTTCTTAACCCGTTCTTCAATGTTTAATTTCCAGTTTAATTTAGGGTCGAGAATTACACCCAGATATTTTGCACTGGAGGAGAGCGAAAGTGTTTGTCCGTTGAGTCGAGGTAGATTGAAGGGGTCTATCTTTGTTTTGGTAGTAAAAAGTATAAGTTCAGTTTTGCTTTGATTAATACCCAGTCCGCAGCTCGCAGCTCAGTTACTAACCTTCCTTAAAGCCACCTCCGTGATCTCACTTATCACAGGGGTAAACTTACCCGATACTAGTAGCACCAAATCATCGGCATACGCGACCGCCTTCACTCCACCCCTCTCTAACTTAGCGAGAATTTTATTCATGACTAAAAGCCAAAGAAGAGGAGACAGAACACCACCCTGGGGTGTTCCTCTACTGACGTATTTGATTGAAATTGTATTTCCTAACGAAGATTGAATCCTTCTATCCCTGAGCATGGAAACTATCCACTCCCGGATGTAGAATTCTACACCAAAGTCAATAAGGGCTTTTAGAATGGACTCAGTTAGGACGTTGTTGAAAGCCCCTTCTACATCTAAGAAGGTGGCGAGTGTATATTCTTTGAAGTTAATAGTTTTCTCAATTGTACGAACTACCTCGGGAAGGGCCGTCTCCGTGGACTTACCCTTTAGGTATGCGTGTGTTGCGAGGCAAGAGGAGGTGAGGAGTTGGAAAGGAAGTAGGATGGGAGAAGTTAAGGGTAGGAAGCTAGGAAACGGAAAGGTTAGGGAAAATGAAAGAATGCCAAGTCCCGGGGACGCGGCCTGCTTGCACATGCACGGCGTCAGCTCGTCGGACGGGGGGGGATCTTGCCCCCGGTAACTTGACCTCGCCTGCAGACAAAAACAGATCAGGCCTGAGGAAAACTAGGAAAAGGAAACGGACTAGTTTGGACCACGGACAGACTATTGCCACATCAGGGCACTGCAGATGGTGTCGCAGTGAGGCCGTTACCCACCCAACCATAGGAATTCGTGGCCATTTTTGAATTCCCCCAATATGGTCGATGATCAGCTTCGGATCATACCATCTTTACCTGTTACGCTCGGCTGCCTTCAGCACCCCTGAAAATTTTAACTTACAAAGCCATGATTTCTTTAATAGAAAACCAAAAAAACACCAAATCTCATTTTAACAGAATGGCGGCAAAGAAGTTTATTGTCTTTGAAAATGACTTTAGCATTACTTGATATTAAATAGTTGAATAATTGTTTAACTGAAATTACAAAAAAATTAAATTTTATCAAAATTTTTCATTAACCTTTAATACCGGTACATAAAACTAGAAGAAACAAAGTGAAAAAGAGAGGTTTCCTAACGAGACTATCAACAAAAAGATATACTAAAAGTACCCATTCTGGCACTCACTCAAAGATTGGAAAAAATCGAATTTAAAGTTCCTACCTACATGGAGCTCCTTGGTGGCGGGAAAATCTCAAAATGTAAATGGTAAATAACACAAAATCGCGTAAACAGACGGAGGAAACACTAGCTTGTTCACGTACAAAAAAAAAGTTAGAATTAATAATTTGTAAATTAAAAAAGATAATCACTTGTCAAAAACTTCAACGCCAAAACATATATACATATATAAACTTATTATCAAGAATTTTTGCCTATATATAAGAAAAACAGTTAGATATATGATTTCAATTTCCAGCCTATTTTTGGTTTTTCTGACTGGCTAATTTTTTTTCTTTTTATTACAGGACTCACTGTACTTTTTAGTTGTCTCACCACGTTGCGGCAGTGGAGCCTTAACCAATGTATGGAATTGGTGATAGGGACTATGGTGAGGATAGTCAATCTTTTTCCGGAACACTTCTCTACGGATATCGTTGAGGCTTGGTACCAGCACACCAGCTTAGAGACAGCTCACAAAAACTTTGGTTACTCCAGAAAGAGCGCTTCAAAAAAACTTCAGAAAAGTGTTCTTCATAAAAAACGTTGGAAGAATTCGGCCAAAAACAAAAAAAAAGTAGCGTCACAATAAAAAACCTGCGGCGGCCCCGTATTGGGAACTTCTTTGGGCCGCCGAGAAATCACCTAAAATTTTGTCTCTATTATCCCACTATTCAATAAAACCATTTGTCATTAAACAACTCACCACTTTGATTTTTATTTCTTTTTTCTTTTTTTTTTTTTGGTTGAAGCGTGATTTCGATATTTGAATTTAAAAAAAAACAACGACACACAAGTAGGTATTAGGCGGCACTTCCTAGGGTAATCTATAGGAAATTTTCAAATAAAAAACTATCGGAACTTTACTTAACACTTAATAGGCAAAAAGCAACGCACCGTATAAATTTATTTCTTTTTTTTTTATAATTTTATTTTATTTCGTTCTATTAAAAATACCTTCTTTTTTCTTTGGTTTAACTATTTTCGTTTTAATTTATTTCTCGGTTTTTTTTTTCACTATTAGAGAATTGCCGTACTGCGGTGTTGGATAGTCCATCGACCATCCGTCTTAACAGGTATTCAATGAGTGGCTACTGTCAACTTAAACCAATGCAAAACACTCTAATTTTCGTTTTTCTTTCTCTTTTTGTAATGGTTTGTCTTAAGGAAGAGACCGGGCGAAAACTATTTATAAAAAATGCTCGGATGATGTTCTTGTAACTGAACAACATCATCCGATCCCCATCTCCATGAAGCGAAGTGCATGCATAAACATACAAATATATAAAAAAAAACATGAACACTCAACACATGGATCGTTCAATGCATTCGTATGGGTGAGAACAAAAACTTGACATGACGATATGACATTCCATACTTTCGAACTTCGATATTCGGCGGATGAGTTCATCAACCTTGGCACATGCGAAAGTTACTCTTCGCCGACAGATGGAGTTAACAAATTTAATTTTTTTTTTCAAAACTTGAATAGTTGGATGAGAGATTAATTTCTCAACCAGGAAATATAGACGAAAAGTCACATCTGAACGTAATATTAACAACAACATTGACCCGTCACGACATAAAAATAAATAAGATCGCAAAACAGGAATGAGAAGAAACATGACGTGTAAACGAGAAAGAAAACATAATTGGAACAAAAAGATACATTAACCCTTGTATTGTAGTATAATTACACGGGAATAATATTTTGTTTTCATTTTAACTAGGAATAAGACTTACGAAGAAGTCGCTGCAACTTTTCTTCCTAATTATACGACCCATAGCATAAAAGTTGCCGATCCGTGCCCAGTCCGTATTTTATGAATCCGAACTGGTCCGTCAAAAATGATCAGTTTCGAACGGACTCGCCCTGGCCCGGCGAAAAAGAACATCTCTATTTTGTTTTTTTTTTTTCTTTTCTTTTATCTATTCCGTTCATCTGACAATTCTCCCAAAACAACACAGCCGTCAGCAGCAATGGTCGACAAAATGGGTAAGTACAAAAATAAATTTTCTTTTCTATCGTCGTTATTATTTTGTAGGTTTTTTTTTTTTTTTTGCTTATATTTTAATTATATAACTAGCTAACAATTTTATTATGTTATTTCAGGTTTTGCATAAGGATAGAGCACCAGGCGTCCGCAACACGTGTTGAGAGTTTTCAAGAGGGCATCCAACTAGGATGTCCCTAATGTGTTTGTCTAGGATGCGCTCCATCGTTTTAAGCACGAAAGAGGTCAGACTAATTGGTCGAAAATCCTTCGCGGATTCATGGCCCCTTCTACCGACCTTCGGGATAAAAACTACTCTGACATGTCTCCATGTCTCGGGTACATGGTTGAGATAGAGGCAACCTTTGAAAATTATTTCCAGCCAAGGAACAACCACATCTTGCAGTTTTTGAAGCATAATAGGCAGTATGCCATCCAGGCCTGGAGATTTATATGGAGAGAAGGAATTAATTGCCCAGGCAATATTTTCTCTTGTTATGACGGTATTGATATGCTCTACATGAGCAACGGTGTGATTTGAGTTTCAAGTGGTTCCGGTTTACTGTTTTCACACCCCGGAAAGTGCGTCGTCATCAGTAGTTCCAAGGATTCAGCTGGAGAGACTGCCCACTCCTCATCGTTCTTTTTCAAAAAAGACGGGTTGCAATGCTCTTTTGACAGAACTCTACCAAGTCTTGCGGAGTCTTTGATGTTTTCTATTGACTCGTAGTACTCCAGCCTTGTTTCTTGGCTGATGCGACAACTCGCTTGTATACTCTAAGGCTATCTTTATATGGTTGATAAAATTTGTTTTTGTGGCAGATGTTGAAAATTTTCCTTGTCGATTTCCTGAGTTCAGACAGATTTTCATTCCACCATGGAGGGAGAGTTTTTCGGCTATATTTAACTGGGCAAGAGATCTTGAACGCCGTGTTCATAGATTCTTCAAAGGTTTTCACCTTTGACTCTAGATCTGTAACCGATTCTGGACTCAGATTGGTTATATTGCGCAGTTTAGAATTAAAAATTTTACTGAACTTCTTCCAGTCAATTCGTTTAGGATTTCTATAAGGAGTAGGGGTTTCAGACTCAAAACCTATGCTGAAGAGTATCCACCTGTGATCCGAAAACGAATTCAGAAGAGATACCCTCCAGTTTTCCACTAATACATTCTTTCGATTCTGCAAAGCCAGGGCCCGGCGACTCGCTAGGGACCTCGACTCCATCAGTGACATCGTCTAGCTCAACGTTGTCACCAACTTTGCCGGGGTCTGCTCCCTGGTTCTGCAGAATCTTAATTTTCGCAAATCTTATGCCAAAACGCAGCTTGAATTCGGCCTTCTCGAGAGCCCCAATGCTTTCCTCGCTGATCATCAGAAGGTAAGATGCACTGTTCCTTTGCGGCTCCTCCGCCTTAATGACTGTCCAGTCGTGCATCGGAATCAGTGGATTTAACCTCTGAAGACCACGGATCAGCTCCTGTCCGCTTGGCTTAATGCTCATGAAGGGCAACCAGATGCAAGCCTAAGTCGTTTAGGGATGTCCTTAGCTGGGATGAGCTTGAGCTTCAAGCCCTCCCAGTCATTGCTAATCTTAGCGATACATGTCCTAAGGAACTCCCTAGAGAACACGTCTGCGCACTTGATTACCCTGTATCCCCTGAGCACCTCGTCAGAGTCAAAACTAGGGTAAGGGCCCTCGATCGCCGAAATGGTATACGAAAACACCATCTCCGAGAGCTTGGCCTCGATGGAGTTCCACACAATAAGCAGAGCTCTGCTGGTTGTGGTGAGCTCATCCACAACCGCTACTTGGAGGTCGTCTCTGACAACCTCACTTAGAGTACGCGGTTGCGCTGCTCCGGAAAATAGCGCTTTGGTTGACCCTTTCGTACCATCAAGCTTGCTTTTTTTCATAGGCTGGCTGGTCTCTTCACGAGACCTATTGCGCTTGGCGGTTTTTTGGCTTTAGTAGGCAGAAGACAGTTGTGCTCTTCAACGATCTTCTGGCACGTAATTTTGTCAGCGAGGTCCTTCTCAAGAATAATTCCAGCCTCCTCATTCTTGGCAATTTTGTCAAGAATAAAGGTGGCCTTCTTGAACTCCAACCTGCGAAGAACACCCGCTGATTGCTT